>JARYMX010000215.1:0-48197 GCA_030169165.1 Centaurea solstitialis | reverse complement strand
AAACACATAAAATCCTTTTCTTTTGATTAAAGTTAAGTATCGAAACATTGAAGTTTAATTAAATAGTAGGCACAACAACTTTTTAACAAAAGTGAGGGTTTGGGTCTGCTCTGCATCCAAGTATATAAACAAAACATGAAAAGTGAAAAAGTGTCAAATTATTGTACGGATTAGAGACAAGGATTGATATATCATAAAACAATTAAAATTTAAAAAATTTGTCATTATTAATTTATTATTAAAATTCGTCATGTTTTTAAAAATTAAATTTATTGCATGGGAAAACAAAAAGGCCTTACCAATGGAAAAACCATCACCGGAGCATCACAAGGGGGGAACCATGTCCCTCTAATACGTCCTAGCGGTAAAAGTGTGGGTGTAATTCATATGTGAGGTCCCGAGTTCAAGCCATGGGCAGTTGGGCACCACACCTTTGCCAATAGGATGCATGCGATGATTTACCTCCTCCATGATGATCGTCAGACCAATGCGGTAGGGCACCCCAGAAGGTGGCGTATACCTCCCCTGATTATGGTCGACGTTAATCCAATGACCATCATGCATTAGGAAGTGCAAAAGGATCAACAATCATCCAAACCCATCTTATAAACTGAGAATTACTAAGCAAAACTCGATAATACAAAGAATACTCTCCAAGAAAATGAAAACAATAGGAGAGAAATTAATAAGAGATAACTATATATAAGGTAAAAGTTCAAACCTAAACCAATTAGGAAGCTAACTAAAAAAAGGAATTATCAAGGAAATGAAAGAAAAAGAAAATACTAGTTAAAGACGATGCAATATGCATTCCGATAGTTTCTACGATTACATGATTATGCCTATTTACATAAATACCCAGACGGTTTTACATAGAGTCCACACAACATATCTTAAACAAGGGAGTTTTACATGCTGTTGATATTTGATGTGGCGTTTTTTGTTTTCCATCCCGGGATTAAGGCTGTTTATAGTTTTTTGGTTGGTGTGTTATAGAGGCCTTTTCATTTTACTTCAGTAGTCTGATAAGTGAAGAGTTATAACTTATAAGTTTTGGGTATAGGTCTGCAATGGCCATTGGCCAAGATGTTTTGGCTCTAATTCTAGGGTTAATTTCATGTATGCTCTTATTAAAGCTAAAAATATCATATTTACTCAACTTAATCTCTAAATATCATATATACCCTTATTAACATATCAAAATATTATATTTACCCAAATAATATTTTTTGTTAATTTTTAATCATTTTAAATCAATATTAATTATCTATAAATATACCTTTTAATGAATTGACATCTATACCCCTAATTAAATATGATTTTTTTTTGTTAATCGATATCAGGGTTGCTTAAGGGTGCAATTCAATAATGAGAGGGTTGTTGATTGCGATTTAGATAGAAGCAGAGGTATCATGTTGTTGATTTTCAGTTGGCGATTTCAATTTGGTATTGACGTGATGTGGTTTTGGCATCCTGGTTTGATCGATCTAGTCAATAAGCTGGCTGATTGGAGAAAGCTGTTTATTCTGATTCGATTTGACGATATAAGGAGAGTGGATTTTTGGGCTAAGGGTATTTTATTGAAATGTTGGTTTGATGATTACAGTTGGGCCTCTAACTCCAATTGGGCTCATAGTTTATGGTTGTTGGACTTGGATGGAACTAGTGAGCTAAAAAGACTAAGGGGGCGTTTGGTTGGGGGTATTGAGCAGTCAGGAATGAGAATGATAATGAAAACTGGTGTTTGGTTTAATATTATATAATGGAATCATTCCTGCAGATCCATTAATTTTCATTCCTAACCAAATTGGGGGGAATGAAATTTTTATTTCTACTTGGTTCTTTTTTCCACCCATTGTTCTATCTATGGATATTAAATGAAATATCTTTTGTATTTTCAAGTTGGAAAAACATATTTTTTCAATATGAAGAATTTTTTCATTGATTATAGTGGGTTAACCAAACAGCATCAATGCAATGCTCATTCATATTCCCATTCTCCTGCATTCCCATTTTCATAACGCCCCCTAAATCGTGAATTTTGGTTAACGTGTTGGGCTTTTTGTTGGAGATATCAGCTTGGGCCGTTTAAAATGAGATAACTTTGAGATTGGGCTTGTAAAGACATATTGGGTTTTTTTGGTAGGCATCTCTATTTGTTGAATGCTTCTAAGTTCAAGATTGGGCCTCACTTGAAGGGTAAATTTATCCATGATGGGTTTTTTTTGGCCCCTTATATGATTTGTATTTATAGTTGGGCTTGTATTTTTTTGCCTTTACTTTGGCTTTTGCCAAAGCATATTTTGGGGAGACATTTCTTTGTATTTTCTTGGGGCATGCCTCTCGTAAGTTGTTCCGTTTTTTTTTGTTGAATAAAAGTTTTCCAGGGTTCCGTCCCCTTTTCCCAAAAAAAAAAAAAAAACCTAAACCCTAAACCCATTTGGGGTTTGATTTAGTTTTTGATTTGGAATTTGATTTACTTTCTGATTGTTAAAATATGGGTTTGTCGAAAAAGATGAATGGATGAGGCTTAGTCCATGCCTTGTTCATGTGGGTTTGTTTATTATTTTCATGTCTGGTTCATCTAGATCTTAAGAAGATGAATATGGTTTATCATCTGGGTTTGTTCATGATTTTGATCGGAGAAGATGATAAGAGGAAATGGTCCATCAGAGAAGATGATCGGTGTCAGTGTGGTCGCCGGAGAAGACGACCGGCGATGGAGGGGTTTATTTTATTAAGAGTAAATTACATATTTGGTCCCTGTGGTTTGGTGGTTTTAACACTCTGGGT
The DNA here is from genome assembly GCA_030169165.1 of Centaurea solstitialis. Taxonomy (NCBI): domain Eukaryota; kingdom Viridiplantae; phylum Streptophyta; class Magnoliopsida; order Asterales; family Asteraceae; genus Centaurea; species Centaurea solstitialis. Next base: position 45,404 of record JARYMX010000215.1, on the reverse strand, counting down.
CCCTAAATTGAAATAATTATGGATTGGGTCCCTGTGGTATGCGTTTTATAACGCGTTTGGTCCCTCTGACAAACACCGTCCATCTTTGCGCCGTTAGTCCCATCATGTGCATGGCACATGATGGGCATTTTAGTCATTTCACCTTTCTTTTTATTCTAGCTTAATATCAAGGACCAATAAGATATTGCCATGTGTCCCTCTTCCCTTACCCTTTTCCCTTTCCTTGGTTAAGGCTATTCCGACAATTATTTTGGTGACAATTCCGGTAGCTATTCCGGCGACCATCAAACCTGCGATTTGCCCCTTCCATCTCCTTGTTTCCAACACAGAAAATAATACATAAACACGAATTAATTCCAACATCAAGAGATGAACTTGAAAACAAAGTCTGTATACAAATAACAAATTCAAAAAATCAAAAATCAAAATTAACTTTAAACTTGAAAACAAAAATGTAAATCAAAACCATGTGATCACACCCATTACGAAAAACATTGGAACATCTTAGGAAGAGGAGATCTGGAAAAAACCAACCTTGAGCTCTTGAATGGAGATCGAGAAAAGGGTGGAAACCGTTTCTTTAGTGTACGAGAAAGGGAGACGAGAGAACGATTGAGTTCTTTTCAGAGCAGATCTGAAGAAGAGATCATCATCCCCCAATTTTTGAATCGGCAGAAATCGTCCTTCCCGATTAAGACGGATCTGGAGAAGAAATCGATCTGAAGAACCTGGAAAGGAAATCGTTCTTTAATCGGGAAGGGGGATGAGCAATGGAAAAATTAGGGAACAATTTCTCATTGGGTCTGAAGAAATCGTTAAAGATTTCTCATTCTAACGATTTCAAACTGGAAAGGAAATCGTTCTTGAAATCGTCCGCCAATCGATCTGAAGAATTCATCTTGATTTTTTCATTGGGTCTGCAAGTGTCAATGGAGTGGAAGGGGGAGGAGGGTTTGGCAGATCTGAAAGGTGGAGGCAGTGCTGTCTCGGATCTCTTGGTATGGGTGAACGATGGGGGAGGTGGCCGATTGGTAGTGAAAACGTGGCGGATTTTATCGGCTGGTGGCGTGAACGGCAGCGGATGTGAACGACGGTGGTGGTGGGCGTCGACGATGACGGTGGTGGTGGGCGTCGACGATGACGGTGGTGGTGGGCGTCGACGATGACGGTGGTGGTGGACGTCGACGATGACGGTGGTGGTGGACGTCGATGATGACGGTGGCTGCTGGATGGTGGTGGTGGGAGAGACCGTCGATGTTGAGGAGGATCTGTAAGGGTTTGGTGAATGGTGAGGATGATGAATAGGTTTAGTTTTTAAATATTTATTTTTTATTTTTTTATTAATATATACAGTAACTTACAATTCTGGTCCCTCTAATTTAATTAAAATTGAAAAAACATGAAATGACCAAACTACCCATCATGTGCCATGCACATGATGGGTCTAACGGAAGGAAATTGGACGGCGTCTATTTCAGGGACCCAGAGCGTTATAAAACGCATACCACAGGGACCCAATCCATAATTATTTCAATTTAGGGACCCAGAGTGTTAAAACCACCAAACCACAGGGACCAAATATGTAATTTACTCTTTTATTAATTTTTATTATTAGTGATATACTTTTTTATAATGTAATAATAATAATATATGTTTAACTTTAATTTTAAATGAAAGAAATACTAAAATGACAAAAATACCCCTTAAGTTAATTGACCAATTTAACAGAAGTTAGTCAGCGGGACCAAAATTGAAATAAAGATAAAAGTTTTTATTTTGTTAATATTTTTTATGGGTACTGATCCCTCCACAACAATTTTTAACAATACACAACAATTTAAGGTAAAGAGACAATACTACCCTTTCTTTTTAATTCACTTTTTTGACAACCTTTTCAGTTTCCCCCTTCACAGAAAACAAAATTAAAGACGCACGCAGTGGACACACCAATTAACACACACACAAAATTCCGATCAAAATACTTCTCCTCCGATCATAAATTCCGATCAAAATTGAACATAAGAGAGAGAGGGGCAGTAACACAGCAGTACAATACTCCGGCAACCCACACAACCGAGCTCTCCGGCGACCAACACAACCAAGCTCTCCGGCAAAGAGTAGGTAATCTCCGACGAACAGCAGCGGCATATAAGAGAGAGAGAGAGAGAGAGAGAGAGAGAGATGTTCGCCGACCTCCGGCGACCACAGCAGCAGCTGATTTCGTGACCTCCAATACCGCCAAAGGAGAAAGCGTTGAAGCCTCCGTCGACGCACCACCGCCGTACCATCGTCGACGTGACCACTGCCGACTCGATTTTTCTCGGTTTTCGTCAAGATTTTGGGAAATCGAAGAGGCGGGTTGTAACACCCGTAATTTTCGGATGTAATAATGGTTCTTTGATAAATTATGGGATTTAGAATTTTGGATCAAATCACGGATTTTCGTTCCAGTTGCCTGTTTTGGACCTTAAAAGCGTTGTCATAGTGCCGTTTTGGACTTTCGTTCCAGTTGCCTGTTTCAGGCCTTAAGAAGCACTGTCATAGTGCTGTTTTGGGCTTTCGTGAGCTGTGTCAGATCAAAAACGGGTTAAATACCCTTCTCTCTTCATTTTATCATAACGATGGTTGAATCAAAATAATTTTGTCCTCATTTCTAAACCATTTGAGCCGATTCTTTTTCCTATATTCTCCTCTTTCCAAGTTCTTCAAGATCCCATTAATGGATTGATGGTTAAAGTAGCAAGATTTGGAAGTTTGATCTTCATCATCTTCATCTTCTTCACCTCACTTTCCACCTCCATTATTGCTAGAGTTGAGTTCTTCAAGATCTAGGGTTTTCTACTCAAATTTTGGCTAGGTAAGCTTATCTAAACCACTTGAGGTTTGTTAATCCACATAATAGGAGTTATAAAACTAACCTAAGGTTTGATTTGTTTGATTTTAGGTTGTTCACACATTTTGACCTAAATCTTGGATTTGGGGGATTTGGGGGTTTTGGGTGTAAACCCTTAAGGTGAGTTCTCCATATGGTTTTAAAGCATAGATCTAGTCTTATACGTCGTAGATCTAGAACTAATCCAAGGTTTTAACTCCTTATCAGTTTAGGTGATTACTCAAGCTTTAAGCTAAGGTTTTGGTGAAAATTGGGGCTTTTGGCCTACAAGCCTCAAGGTGAGTTGTTAAAACCTTTTTGTTAAAACTGAGGGCACATCATCTTGATGATTTTATATTCCTTGTTTGATTTTGTGAATGAATGTGGTTTTGATGTGAAATACTTATCAGGTCGAGTTTAAAGCTTTCCATGAAACGTATGATGAGTTATGCTTACATGAATGAGTCGGATTATATGGTTGTATACGTGCGGTAGATTATCGTATACGAATACCATACGTGTTAAATCCATGAAACAGTAGGATGAATGCATTTATGTGGAATACTTGATTGTATGCGCGCCATGAGATGATATAAAAAGGATTGATATCCGAGTATGTGGCATATAGGAAATGAGCGAAGGGCTTGAGACCCTCGATATATGTACCTCTGTTAATGATGCTATGCTAAATCCAGTATCGAGGGATTGTATGCGGCTCTTTATGAGCAGGGATAGTATGCGGCTCTTTATGAGCAGGGATTGTATGCGGCTCTTTATGAGCAGGGATAGTATGCGGCTCTTTATGAGCAGGGATTGTATGCGGCTCTTTATGAGCAGGGATAGTATGCGGCTCTTTATGAGCAGGGATAGTATGCGGCTCTTTATGAGCAGGGATAGTATGCGGCTCTTTATGAGCAGGGATAGTATGCGGCTCTTTATGAGCAGGGATAGTATGCGGCTCTTTATGAGCAGGGATAGTATGCGGCTCTTTATGAGCAGGGATAGTATGCGGCTCTATATGAGCAGGGATTGTATGCCGCTCTTTATGAGCAGGGATAGTATGCGGCTCTTTATGAGCAGGGATTGTATGCAGCTCTTTATGAGCAGGGATAGTATGCGGCTCGTTATGAGCAGGGATTGTATTGGCTCAGTTACGAATATGTCATGAGTTTGTGGGCTATAAAGCAAGTGCCTAGAAAGTCTAGTATATGGGGTTCATCACCCATGTGGGTCGTCTCTTTGGAGATGGGCTTGGTTGACGGAAGTGGAGTACTCCCATTGTTCCTAAGGGTAATCTCTAGCTAATAAAGGAAGAGCTTTTACTATGTTTCACTTGCATGTCCTACTTATATGAACTATGATGTATATGCTTGGTACAACTCACTAGGCTCTTTTGGCCTAACACTTGTTTGGTGTCGATGTGTTCCTCAGGTACTAGGGACGCCGTGCCCAAGCAGGTTCCGGGCTTAGAGTGAGCATGGGGGAAAACGTTGAGAGACCGGCCCTTTGGACCGCAAGACTTATTGTAGACGATAACCTTTTTGTAGTCTTCTTCCTAGATGGAACTAGACTAGTTGGTTGTTGTATTTCGTTATTAAATTACAAACGTGGTAATTATACTTTACTTATACCCCATTTTGGGAAGAGCTCACGCTTTGGCGTTACATTTGTGTACCACCTTTCGTTTAGATGAAAGTTTTTGTTGACTCCAAATTTTGGGGTGTTACAAGTTGGTATCAGAGCTTTAGTTTAAGCGAACTAGGTGTTGACCGTAGAATACCTAGACTTAAACTTAGTGCACTAGTAAACATGTCACATACCTTGGGTAAAGTCTTAGGTGGGGAGAGCGCTAGGGATATGAAAGTACATGAGTCGAGAAATTGCGTCGATAGAGGCAGGGAATCTCATGTATGTGTTAGGAATTATGTGCAGAGTTGACAAACCAAGTGATTATACAATCCAATGTTACAAGACACTTGAGGGTCACACCTGTGAGAACCTATAAGTCGAACAAGTTAAATGAAATCCCGAAATGGAGAGTTAAGATTTATAATAGTGTATTATAAATCTATTGGATAATTTCAGTCAGAATTACCAAAGTTGGAGGGTTATTAATTAATTAGGATATTATATATTTATTAAGATAAATAAATATATAATAGTTAATTAATAAAGTTTTTATATATTAGATAAATATATAAATCGTAATTATCGTATGCAAATTCTTTTCCAGCTAATTAAATAAGGAAAGAATTTGAGATAATTATTATAAGGAAAGGATTTGAGATAATTATTATAAGGAAACTGGATTCCTTACAAACTGTGTTTTTCCTCCATATAAATAAAGCCTATGGGTTAAGGAAAAACATTAAGCTTTTCCAGCTGAAAAATCAGTTTTCTGTCCCCTCCTCCTCTCTCCCAAAACCGGCGCACACACACCCCCTTTCGGGTCGGTTTTGTTATTCGGGTTTCACGGTTCTGCTAGAGGAACGTTCGTTGGTTGATTACAGGTGGACTATCATCAAGCAATCCAGGTAAATTAATCTAACCTAAATCCTTTAGGTTTAGAGCTACAAACGATTAAGATCATTAGGCTTTAATGGGTTTTTTAGTTTTTATCGCTTCCGCATGTTTAGATCAGAAACAGCGTGTTTCTGATCACGTGGGTTTTAACAGTTTGTTTTTAAACCCACAAGATATATCGAACCAGCGAGGTTTTGATAGATCTGAGACAATCCTCGGATCAGTTTAATTCGAGGATACCCACTAAAACCCAACAGTGGTATCAGAGCCATTGTTAGAATCGTTTCAGTTTATCAATTTATCTATTTTTGCGTGATCCGTTAAATATTATTGTTTCTTGCATATCAAGTTTAAAAAATCTGAATTTTATTGAGTTTATTTATTTACATAAAATTTTAGATTTTTGTATCAAATTGTTATTCATACGAAAACCCGGAAAAACCATCACCAGGTTGGTGATGGCTGCGGTTGTGACACCACCACCGCGCCACCAGCGTGGTGGTTGCGGTTGGTTGCCATGACCAATCGCCTGGCCAAACCACCAGAGAGGTGGTGGCGGCGATTTCGTGTTTCCTCCGGCTAACCACACGGTGGCAGCGGCGTCGTAATTATCAACCACCGCACCACGATTTGGTGGCGGTAGTAGCGTTTGATGGTACGGGGGTGACAGCGGCTCAAGGCCGTTGACATCGTCGGAACACAGCAAAACGCCTGCCAAGCCGCCGGCTGCCTTACGGCCATGCCAGGTGGCGGCGGCGATTGACTCTCGAATTCAATTGAGCCACCGAAGCCGGAAGCGGCGACGGTGGCAGTGGTGTTAATCAGGACCGCCGATGGGCGGGGTGGTGATGACCGAATCACATGACTCAGTCGCGGCTAGACCGCAGCTGCACCACCAGCGTGGTGGTGGCGGCGTCAGGCTTGAACGGAAACCACCACCGCTCCACCGATCGTGGTGGCGGTGGTGTCGATTGAAAAACATAGCCGCCAAACGGCGGTGCCGATTCGGTCAAAGGAAAAACCACCGAGGTGGTAACGGCGTCTATTGGCAACCGCCGGCTGCCCTAAAGGCCACGCCAAGGCGGTGGTAACCGCCGAGTAACGGCGGTAAAATCAAATCCAAACCACAACCACCAGAAGCCGCTCCCGCGGTGGTGGATGGTGGTGCTAAACGAAAGCCGTAGGACACGCCACCCGATAGGTGGTGGTGCCCGAACCCATATCGAACCACGGTTGACGCCAAGGCCAAACCACCAGTATGGTGGTGGCCGGCGGTTCTAATGATGGTTCCGCGGTGGCCGTACGACGAACGAACCACCAGCGTGATGGTAGGCGACGATTCCTGATCATGGATCGTACCTAGGGTTTTTCGTATAATTGGGCCTAAGCGTTATCAGGCCCAAAAGCCCAATTCTTGGACCAAGTTATGGCCCAAAAGAAATTGTTTTGGTTTTTAAGATATTTTATCCAAAATAAGTTTACTTAGGATTTTTATCAAGTAAATTTTGGTTTTTCCAATTTAATAAACTTTTATAGAATCAGTTTTAAGTAAATTCAAAACACTAAGGTCAGTATTACAAAGTTGGATCGTTAAAACCAGTTTAATATTTTTGGATAAAAAGATTAAATGGTTTTTGTTTTAAGATTTATTGTAAATCTCAGTTTTAAGTTAAAACCATTCTTCAATCTAAAGTTTTTCTTTTAAAGATTCATAAAACAGTTTGTTTTTCGAATCAGTTATAAAACCAAGTTTTTGCTATAATTGAGACAAGATAATTTTAACGGATCCAGGTTTATTCTCGTGATTATAATGTTGCTTTTGTTGCATATATACATATAATTGCGTGATTGCTTGAGAACTATATATGATTTTCAGTTTGATTTTACATATATATATATATATATGTTATAGTATTTGCCAACTTAGACCCTTGACACATTCATGGGGAGGCCTGCGTGCCGTTTACAACCCCTTATGTAATAATGACCTTAGGATAGTTCTTTTTTTCCTTCTTTTGGGATGACGAGGCCAGTGGGAGCTGTTCTTCATCTTACCGGAACACTAACAACCATGACGAAGCCAGTGGGAGCTACGCGAAGTTTTGAAGTTGTAGGAAAACTAGGTCATTATTGGTCCCTAGGAACAAAATTGGCAAATCCTATAATTATCTGTTTTACAATTGCGTAGTTGTTATAATTATCTGTGTGCATGATTAACTGCGTAGTTGATGCTAATAACTGCTAGTTTATTAGATATGTTTTAAAAGGAATTTTTAAAACAAGAAGGAAATAGGTTTTATTAACTTTTCAATCGAAAACCTTTAAAGTGAAGCACTTTAATAAAACCTAATGTATTGTTATAAAAGGAGCAAAATTGACAGAACAGTTAGCTTTTGTCAGTCGAAAAGGGTTATTGAAACAGGTAGTTTCAATTAACCAGTACACTTTAAATCAGTTGATTTCAATTAGCCGATATTTTAAACAGTTAGTTTAAAATAACATGAATATTTAAAACAGTTAGTTTAGAATATTAATTGCTCTTTATAACAACGTATAGATGATTGTTTTATAAAAAGGCAAAGTTGACAAAAACAGTTAGTTTTAATCAACTAGGTATGCTATTAAAACAGCTAGTTTTAATTAGCAAATGATTTTAGAACAGTTAGTTTTAAAATTACATGTATGTTTCAAACAGTTAGTTTAAAACATAAGTAGCCTTTATAAACAATCAGTTTTTCAAAATCCTGGAAAATAAAGTTTTTCAAAAAAAAAAAAAAAAAAAAAAAACCCGAAAATCATAGATCAGTAGTGCAACCCATCTAGGGGCACCTTCGGCGTAAAGTACATAGGCGTTGTAAGTGATCACACATTCGACGTCTGTGTTCAAACTGAAGCTGAAGGGGTTACATAACTCTGCGAATTATCTCCGGGTGGTACCGGCCAGAGTATAGTAATCAGGTCCCCAAAATGGTGAGATCTGTTTTGGTTCTATAATGTTCACCGGGTGGTACCGGGCCAAAAAGCACTAAGAGGGACTAAAACATGCACAGGTAGTTGCCTTGGTCCCGAAAAGATCTAGGAGTCATGTCAGTTAGACATGATTGGTAAAAGTCCTTACCTACCGAAATAAATACGGGTCTGGTGGAGCAAGAACATTACGCACATCAGGACGTATGAAATAAGGATCCTAGTCCAATAAATTGATCATTTAAGGGTTTATTGATATTTTATTGGAAATTAGTCTATTTACAGTTGCTAAGACCAAAAGTTTTATTTTGTGTAGATGGCAAGCACTGTTACCAGCACTAACAATCTTTCCCTCCGCTCTATCCTAGAGAAGGATAAGTTGACCGGCTCTAACTTTCTCGACTGGGAGCGCAATCTAATGATTGTGCTCAGACATGAGAGAAAGTGGTATGTGCTTGAAGAGCCACTTGGGGAGGCGCCTCCGGCAAACGCTCCGGCTGCTGCCAGAAATGCCCACAAGAAGCACTCAGATGATCTCCTTGATGTCGCCTGTCTGATGCTAGCAACTATGAGCCCAGATCTGCAAGCAGGGCTCATAAATACGAATGCTTACGACATGATCCGCCAGCTGAGGGACATGTTTCAGACTCAGGCTCGTACAGAACGCTACGATGCCACCAAAGCATTCACTGAATGCAAGATGGTCAAAGGGACATCAGTAAGTGACCATGTCATGAAAATGAAACGGCACTTAGATCATCTGGAGAGGCTGGGTCATCCTGTTCCGTTGCAGCTAGCAACTGACACCATACTTAATTCACTGTCAGAAGACTACAGGCCCTTTGTAGTCAACTACAACATGAACAACATGGAGAAAACAATAGCAGAATTGCACTCCATGCTTAAGACAGCTGAATTAAATATGGGGAACAAGAACAAGACAAAGGATGTCTTGATGGTAAAAGACGGAGGGGTTAAAAAGAAGAATGGGCATGCTAGCACCAGTAAAGGAAAAGGACCAGTTCAGGCCATCCAGAGTGCACCCAAGAAAGGCAAGGGCAAGGGCAAGGGCAAGAAGGTTAAGCCAAACAAAGCTAGGACCGAGAATCGCTGCTTCATATGCAACGAGATCGGTCATTGGAGGCAAAACTGCCCTAAGCATCATGAAGCAGGTATGTAAACCTCAGAAAATTTATGATTGCTTTATTTTGTCACTTCTTACTTGTTAGTTTACAAGTATACTGATACCTAGAGCAAATGATTATTGCAGGAGGTCAGAAATGAAGTGAAATGCCCAGAGGTTGCTGAGGATCTGAAGCACAAGTTTATTTCAATTTAAGTCAAGACATTTTTTGAAATTATAGTTTTAAAACAGTTATTTTGGGGGTTTATGTTTTAAACAATGTTTGGATAATTATATTTTATAATTCGATGGTTTTATTTTTCAAAAGTTATTGTCTTGACATAGAAATATCTGATTGTGCTTAGTGTTTATATGATCCTAGTTGTTGATGCCTGTTATAATTACTTTAATGAAATTGAAGTAATTTGTATAAAAACTATCAAAACACACGAGATTCTATAGGAATGTGTTTTGAGAATAAAACATTTATGAATAATAGTTTTTGATCAAAAGAAAGAATTTAAGATATTGACTCAGATAGCGTTAATAACAGCATTTATAAAACTAGAAAGATTCCAAGTTCTGGAATTAGGATTTGACCAAATCCAGTTAAGTTTTATAAAAGAAATTCTCAAGAATTAACTAATCAAGTTTGATCAAGTTTTATTCAAATGTTTTAAAAGGAGAATTTAGGATATTAACTCAGACAGCGTTAATAACAATATTTATGAAACTAGAAGAATTCCAAGGTTTGGAATTAGGATTTGACCAAATCCAGTTGAGTTTCATAAAAGGGAAATTCTCAAAGCTCATTACTTGAAATTAGAATTGACTAATCAAAATCTTGAATAAGTCAATAGTAAATTTTGAGTAATAGTTAGTTTTATGCAAGCAAGTGGGAGCCCAATTATTCTCTATCTAGTCTAAGATAAAAGAATAAAAGACATAATTATTGATATATCTCGGAATTCATAAATCCAGGTAGGATAAGAATTCATAAGATATAATTTACCCTTTTAGTTAAAAGGATAAAAGTTTCAAGACCCATGAAACAGAGGTCGTGACTGACTTAAATCAATAATTATAGTGTTGGATTAAAATATATAGCATTCCAGTAGATTTGCCAGGATTGCAAATGGAATCGGATTTCAGGTAGAAATCATTCATCTACACAGCAACTAAGGAAAGTTGCAGTTTTACATATTCAGGAACTGGAAGTTAGTCCAGGTCTCCAAGTTCATGGAATATGATAAAAGTCTAATTATTGTTTTAAGAAGTGTTTGCAAAACAATAATTAGCAGATACAAGTAAACAGACTTGTGCTTTTGGTCATCACTTTGATTAAAATGGTAAACTTTAATCAAAGGGTTTAAAATTGAAGGTAGGTGATACTTCATTTTAGATCAGTATTTAACAAATGTTAAATAGATGAAATGAAAGTTATTAAAGAAAAGACATTTAATTTTGTTATTATTACAGCGTGTAATATGGACTATACAAAATTGGTTTCTTTATCACTTTCACTATTTTGCATGTTTTAATATATCCAGGAATGAAATCAGTCCCCGATTTTTCATTCAAAATCTGTCCGTGACAACTTATCATTGTGGGAGCATGATAAGGCATTAAAGTCATTGTGAACTTTTAGGTAGTTATGATCAGTTGCTGAATAACAGCTACAAGTGTTGTAGACTAAAAGTTGCACAGATATTTGATAGAGTAGCAAATATCGGACGTGATCCGCGGTTGAGATTACTTCTTGGAATAAAGTCATAAGTGAATCTCACAGTGGTTGTCCCTATCACCTGAGGTATCTGATTTGATATCATGAGGACTACTGGATTCTTAGTGCACTCAACCGCTACGCCGTAACAGGGTGGCTATAAAGGGTGTAACTAGATTCAGCGGAAGCCGTGGTGTTAAAGGCAGATATGCAAGACGGGATTTGCACCTCTTCTCAGAAGAGAGATATTTCTGGGCCCATCTTGACTGACTAAGTATACTGATGAAGTGCATGGCCATGCCCAAACGGACTGATTAGTTCTTTGTCGTTTACCTATCAATGAAAGTCAGATAATCAAGAGAACAGAATCTTGAGTATTTAGAGTTGACACTTTCCAAGCTCATACTCACAGATGAAATATCGCGATGCAAAGGGAAAAGCCAAGATATACCCAATCAATGAACAGTAGTTTCATAGATACCAATTCCTCACGGAATGTTTATATCACCATATCTGGGTATAAGAGTTCTTGTAACCTGGTCAGCCTAAGTGCCTGTCTAGGGGCCTCCTTAGGTCCGTATAATCAAAGGTGGTATTGCCAACTTGCACAAGTGGGAGTCTGTTAGGAATTATGTGCAGAGTTGACAAACCAAGTGATTATACAATCCAATGTTACAAGACACTTGAGGGTCACACCTGTGAGAACCTATAAGTCGAACAAGTTAAATGAAATCCCGAAATGGAGAGTTAAGATTTATAATAGTGTATTATAAATCTATTGGATAATTTCAGTCAGAATTACCAAAGTTGGAGGGTTATTAATTAATTAGGATATTATATATTTATTAAGATAAATAAATATATAATAGTTAATTAATAAAGTTTTTATATATTAGATAAATATATAAATCGTAATTATCGTATGCAAATTCTTTTCCAGCTAATTAAATAAGGAAAGAATTTGAGATAATTATTATAAGGAAAGGATTTGAGATAATTATTATAAGGAAACTGGATTCCTTACAAACTGTGTTTTTCCTCCATATAAATAAAGCCTATGGGTTAAGGAAAAACATTAAGCTTTTCCAGCTGAAAAATCAGTTTTCTGTCCCCTCCTCCTCTCTCCCAAAACCGGCGCACACACACCCCCTTTCGGGTCGGTTTTGTTATTCGGGTTTCACGGTTCTGCTAGAGGAACGTTCGTTGGTTGATTACAGGTGGACTATCATCAAGCAATCCAGGTAAATTAATCTAACCTAAATCCTTTAGGTTTAGAGCTACAAACGATTAAGATCATTAGGCTTTAATGGGTTTTTTAGTTTTTATCGCTTCCGCATGTTTAGATCAGAAACAGCGTGTTTCTGATCACGTGGGTTTTAACAGTTTGTTTTTAAACCCACAAGATATATCGAACCAGCGAGGTTTTGATAGATCTGAGACAATCCTCGGATCAGTTTAATTCGAGGATACCCACTAAAACCCAACAGTATGGTCTATTCATAAAGCACTTAGCTACTGGTTTATGAATGTATCGTCATTTGAGTATTCTTGGTTACTATCGATGTAATGATTGATAAATGTTGGTTCGTATGGTAGTCTATTCTTACTTTTCTTGATTTCCTTGTGATAGGATAACTGCTCGGTCATAAAGGACCCTTAATTATGATGAGTCTTTTTTTTAGAAACTCTCGTTTTGAAGATTGATGTGAAAGCGGATTGAATGCGTTGACTCGAGTTCGAATTAGCGTTAAGAAACAATATGTAGGATTGGGAGGTACATTCCGGAAGATATTACTTCGGTAATTCGTATGGATATTGGAAGTGGGTGAAATAGATACGGCTTATGTATCGAACGTTATCGAGAGACTTTGTAGTATGATATGCAAGTAAGCTATGATGAGCTAGGCCTAAAATTGACTCCAGCGTGGAGAGAGTGATCGATTGGGATAAGAATATTCCTTCATGTAATAGAACCTGTTAAGTTACTGAGCTGAATTGTAGATTGTAAACAAGGCTAGATCTTAGAAAGCCTCTCTCTTACAGTAGTCGTGCCAAATTTTCTAGATTTAAAAAGAGAAGGATCGTAAGAGGAATTGAATAACTTTAACCTAAGATCGAATATGGAGATAAAAGAGATTGACAGCCAACTGACCCGATGTCGAGCGGTTAGTTGAGTAAGACCCATACCTTGAAATAGTATGCGGTAAGAACGTGTGGAGGCACACTAGGCAATATCGAGGATGGAAGTATCAGATTCAGTCTAAGATATGAATCTATCAATGTAAGACTTGGAATGCGTTATCTAGCACGACATAAAAGACTCGCCCCTTTAGATGGGATCGCTTAGATGATTTGGAAACACCATGGATGCATGGCTTAATAAGGTTGTTAGAATGAGTATGGATGGATTAGGATTTACGAATCAAATTGTTCTAAGCGGATTGTATGTTGAATAAAAAGTGTGGAAACTCTAAGTTGAGGGTAAACCAGAATTATGCATATTTAAGATTTATGCGGTCTCGTTACGATGATTTTGGTATGCATGTTATGAGGATCTATCTATAAATTTTTCACTTATTGACTTATCACCTTAAATTACATGAGTGTTTATGTAAGATAGAATTTGGCATGTGAATGATTGTTATCGGATGAATGTGGGTACATAATGATAGAGATCATGAGACCCTTGGGATAAATATTTGATTTATGCAATAGGAATTATTGTGATTAAAATGACTAAGTTGTAAACTTAAAGGAAGGACACGAAAATATGATACTAAAGGAGGTTATGACTCTATTGAGTAGATTAACGGTGTATGATATGGTATGTACACCATAGCGTGATAGAGAGGAAATGAATGTCCAATGATATCAGTAAGAGGGGTAGAATGAAGGTCATGAGACCTTTGGAGAATATGTAAAACATATATGTTTATATATTTATATGTACATAGCTTGAATAGTTATATGGTGTGGGGGTCGAAATAGACCGGTTGTCATTAATACCCTAAATAGAGTCCGAGAGGCTCTGTGTTGTATTGTTGGGTTGACTTTGAGAACCCGGGGGATAATTATATGCGGCTCTGTATGAGCAGGGACATTTATATGCTCATGTGCCTCGATGAATACGGATCACTTTCATTATCACCAAGTCTTTTGTGTGAAATACATGTAGACCTTGTGTGTGATTGTGTGATTTTGGTATTTGAGTTGCCATTGCTTGATTTTGAAATCTTTGAATGACATGCACGTATGAATTATTTGAGGGTTAATACCCATGTGTGGACCAATTGCATATTATCCTGTTAATGTGTTAGAATGAACTAACTAATTGATAGCTTTTAGGAGCATGCTAATATATAGTGGAGCAACACTTAGAAAGTGTGAGCGGAAGTGTGTTTGTGCTTGATGTGAATCAAAACTGGACTACGTAGGGATTAAGTTTCATACCTCCCTTACGAGGGTGTTGTTGAGGAACACCTTATGGCCAACGGCTATGAACCGTTAGTAAGAGTGTTGAGACATTCCTTGGTGGTAAAGGGGCTTTTAGCCGAGTGATCGACCTTAATAGGAGACGAATGATGTATGGTACCTTGAACCATAGGCACTAGTCGATTTGATTTGGTTAAATTGTACAAAGAGCTAAGGTTTGCGTGTTCAAGTGGTATTACCTTTGTAAAAGTGTTATGTTCTAAGGATAGGCATGAAGTAATGATTTGCGATGTTCTGATGAACTACCCTTAAGTTAAAAGGTTATATCAGTGCTTTCTCGGAGTACTTAATTAAGACTAGTGTTGGTCTAACCGACCGGTATGGAGAGAACATGATCGCCTAATCTTGACAAATGATAGAACGAGGCTATCAGTTGTGGCTCGGACAAGGAGTGATTTCGGGGACGAAATCTTATCTAGGTGGGGAGGATTGTAACACCCGTAATTTTCGGATGTAATAATGGTTCTTTGATAAATTATGGGATTTAGAATTTTGGATCAAATCACGGATTTTCGTTCCAGTTGCCTGTTTTGGACCTTAAAAGCGTTGTCATAGTGCCGTTTTGGACTTTCGTTCCAGTTGCCTGTTTCAGGCCTTAAGAAGCACTGTCATAGTGCTGTTTTGGGCTTTCGTGAGCTGTGTCAGATCAAAAACGGGTTAAATACCCTTCTCTCTTCATTTTATCATAACGATGGTTGAATCAAAATAATTTTGTCCTCATTTCTAAACCATTTGAGCCGATTCTTTTTCCTATATTCTCCTCTTTCCAAGTTCTTCAAGATCCCATTAATGGATTGATGGTTAAAGTAGCAAGATTTGGAAGTTTGATCTTCATCATCTTCATCTTCTTCACCTCACTTTCCACCTCCATTATTGCTAGAGTTGAGTTCTTCAAGATCTAGGGTTTTCTACTCAAATTTTGGCTAGGTAAGCTTATCTAAACCACTTGAGGTTTGTTAATCCACATAATAGGAGTTATAAAACTAACCTAAGGTTTGATTTGTTTGATTTTAGGTTGTTCACACATTTTGACCTAAATCTTGGATTTGGGGGTTTTGGGTGTAAACCCTTAAGGTGAGTTCTCCATATGGTTTTAAAGCATAGATCTAGTCTTATACGTCGTAGATCTAGAACTAATCCAAGGTTTTAACTCCTTATCAGTTTAGGTGATTACTCAAGCTTTAAGCTAAGGTTTTGGTGAAAATTGGGGCTTTTGGCCTACAAGCCTCAAGGTGAGTTGTTAAAACCTTTTTGTTAAAACTGAGGGCACATCATCTTGATGATTTTATATTCCTTGTTTGATTTTGTGAATGAATGTGGTTTTGATGTGAAATACTTATCAGGTCGAGTTTAAAGCTTTCCATGAAACGTATGATGAGTTATGCTTACATGAATGAGTCGGATTATATGGTTGTATACGTGCGGTAGATTATCGTATACGAATACCATACGTGTTAAATCCATGAAACAGTAGGATGAATGCATTTATGTGGAATACTTGATTGTATGCGCGCCATGAGATGATATAAAAAGGATTGATATCCGAGTATGTGGCATATAGGAAATGAGCGAAGGGCTTGAGACCCTCGATATATGTACCTCTGTTAATGATGCTATGCTAAATCCAGTATCGAGGGATTGTATGCGGCTCTTTATGAGCAGGGATAGTATGCGGCTCTTTATGAGCAGGGATTGTATGCGGCTCTTTATGAGCAGGGATAGTATGCGGCTCTTTATGAGCAGGGATTGTATGCAGCTCTTTATGAGCAGGGATAGTATGCGGCTCTTTATGAGCAGGGATAGTATGCGGCTCTTTATGAGCAGGGATAGTATGCGGCTCTTTATGAGCAGGGATAGTATGCGGCTCTTTATGAGCAGGGATTGTATGCGGCTCTTTATGAGCAGGGATTGTATGCAGCTCTTTATAAGCAGGGATAGTATGCGGCTCTATATGAGCAGGGATTGTATGCAGCTCTTTATGAGCAGGGATAGTATGCGGCTCTTTATGAGCAGGGATAGTATGCGGCTCTTTATGAGCAGGGATTGTATGCAGCTCTTTATGAGCAGGGATAGTATGCGGCTCGTTATGAGCAGGGATTGTATTGGCTCAGTTACGAATATGTCATGAGTTTGTGGGCTATAAAGCAAGTGCCTAGAAAGTCTAGTATATGGGGTTCATCACCCATGTGGGTCGTCTCTTTGGAGATGGGCTTGGTTGACGGAAGTGGAGTACTCCCATTGTTCCTAAGGGTAATCTCTAGCTAATAAAGGAAGAGCTTTTACTATGTTTCACTTGCATGTCCTACTTATATGAACTATGATGTATATGCTTGGTACAACTCACTAGGCTCTTTTGGCCTAACACTTGTTTGGTGTCGATGTGTTCCTCAGGTACTAGGGACGCCGTGCCCAAGCAGGTTCCGGGCTTAGAGTGAGCATGGGGGAAAACGTTGAGAGACCGGCCCTTTGGACCGCAAGACTTATTGTAGACGATAACCTTTTTGTAGTCTTCTTCCTAGATGGAACTAGACTAGTTGGTTGTTGTATTTCGTTATTAAATTACAAACGTGGTAATTATACTTTACTTATACCCCATTTTGGGAAGAGCTCACGCTTTGGCGTTACATTTGTGTACCACCTTTCGTTTAGATGAAAGTTTTTGTTGACTCCAAATTTTGGGGTGTTACACGGGTGTCGGAATTTGGAAGTTAAGTTAGAGTTTGATACGATCGTTTTGGAACTTGATCGGGCTGAAAATGTTTCGCCGGCCATCAAAGCTAGGGTTTTCGCCGGAAAAAAAATGGTGGAATCTTTTTGACTAATTTTTCTTTGATTAATCTTCCGATTTCTTTTGAGGGTTTTGGGATATCTCAACATCATATTGATAAATTTGTTGAAAAGGGTTAATCTAAGGAGGAAATAGTTGGCTAAAGCCTAAAAGTAAGACAATTGTTCCTTTTTTGCCACCAGAATCCGGCCGTCTTGCCACCGTCGACGGCGGCGCCGGTGGTTATTGAAATTCGTCTTTCTTTGCTCGAATTGATGTGTTGATTGTTCTTGGAAAAAGAAAAGTTATTGAAAAATGAACTAATAAGACAATAAAAGGTAAAATTATTGGAAAATAAAATTCAGATGTTACACTAAAAAAGAAAAGAGGGGTAATATTGTCCATTTAAATTAAATTGTTGTGGATTGTTAAAAGGTGTTGTGCACGGATCACTACCCATTTTTTATTCATCTAGATTTTCTGGTGATTTAAAAATAAGGAAAGTATTAAAAATGATTTTTGGACCGTTGGGCCCACACCGACATTAAAAAAGATTTTGGGCCCACACACCGACATTAAAACGTATATATACTCTCCGAAACCCTTCAAGCCCCCAAATTGGGAGATTGCTAGGGTTTTTTCATCATCTCTTTGATAGGAGATTGCTAGGGTTTTTTCAATTTCTTTCCTCCAGTTATCTTCTTCTTCCTTCAAATCAGGTTTTTCTTTTGGAACTCTTTAGGTGTTTATATGGTTGATGATGAAGCTACTAATTATTTAATCTCTTCTTCTAATGTTTCAAATTGTAGGTATTGGTTTTGAAGATGGTTTGCTCAACTGTTTCTTTTTGCTAAATGAAGGAATTGCAGAGAGTAAATAATAATGGTACTACTGCTTATTTCTACTTTAGTTTTCTTCAAGTTGTAAATTAATAATGTGATGTAACTGTTTGAAGGTCCTCATCTTGATGTTAAACAGTTTTCTGGAATTCATTCCTCTAAATTAATCAAAGACATGACATAAATAAAATACTTTATAATCTTTATGAAACAGAATGATGTTGATAGGACTTATTTTTTAAAATAAAGATCTTTTTATTTTGGAGAACTGTCTAGTCATGGCTTTGGTTGTTAATGTGTATAGTGGTGTCTCTGGACCAATCACTCAATTTCAAGATTATTTCACTTGGTAGCATGGCTTGGAGAAAAATCTATAATTAGGTGGTACACAATATACTTGTCTGAACATTGTGGTAGAATGTTAGCTATTATTCCTAATTTATCTGTTCCCAGCAACTAGGCACAAATCTAGTGGTGGATTGGGTTATGAATAGTTGAAGATTTCTCAAACTCAGAGAATACTAACATGCTACTTTATGGGCTGCAAGATATTCCACAGTTTTGCATAAAGAGAGGGAGCTGGTATAGAAGTTACAGCATGTTTAAGAGATTAGGAGTTTGGAAAGTTAATTTAGATTGTGTTGCTAAGCCAATAGTCTATAAGAGATTAGGACTTAGAATCTTTGAACGAAGGATATAGTTCTATTTTGGGTTTTACTTCACGAAAGTGTATCCAACTTGTCATGAAAAGTTATTGTATGTACCGAACTTCCATTTTTACCATTTGGCGTATGTTTTATTGATTGTTATAGAGTTTAAATATGATGTTTAAAAAAAATACATACGTAGTGACTTTATAAAATAATCGTCAATTTGCAAAATTCCGACTTACTTTGAATAGATTTTTTTTAATAGAATTTGATGTCAAAGGCAACAATTGCAAATTTTTATTGATGTTGGTAATTTTGAAATAGATGTTTTGTTTTTATTAGATAACCATTTCAAACGTCTATAGCTATACTACAATATATAAACTTTACTTGCAAACTCTTAAAAACATATTTTGTTTCAAGGAAAAGCAGTCCCTGGTCGATGCTGCAAACAAGGAGAAGGCCTTGCGCAACAATGCTTTAGCTGAGAAGGATCAGGCTCTTAAGGCTGCTGCCCTTGCTCAACAGGAGAAGGATCAGGCTCTAAAGGCCCTCGCTACTCAAGCATCAATGTTCACAATTCAACTCCCTGCTCTTGATAGGTTGGGCGAGCAACTCACCGAGTCCTCCTCTCAGATTCTTCGAAGGATCTCGGACTCCTCCACCTCCACCAGTGAAGCTGTCACCGCTGCCCTCTCCAATGTCCAACCTGCAACGGTTGACCTGGCGCCCCTCAGGGAAGATGTTCGCTCCCTGCTCAAGGCGCATGATGAAAGGTTCAACAGCCTGATATCGGATTTTGATGCTCAGTCTTCAGTGATTCAAGCGCTTGCCCGCGATGTCCGGTTCCTGAAAGATGCAGCAGCAGCGACCACTTCTTTCACTACAGCGGACCGAGACCTCCTGAAGGCTCGAGGAGATACCATCACCTCCCTCTACTCCTCCATCACGGCGCTTAATTGTACGCTGACTCGGTTCCTATCAGGTCCTGGCACTGATCAGGTTGTGGTCAATGAGGAAGTTATGGAAGCGGCAAAAGTACTATTTCGAATGGCCAACATAGTATTTGAATTACAGGTTTGGTGATTTCTTTAGTAATTTGCATAAGATTTATGGAGAAATTTACATGTTTGAATTACAGGCCCCAATGTGATTTGCATAAGATTTATGGAGAAAATTTTGTCAATTATCATCATTGTTGGGCTTTAGTCATTATAACTAAAAATCATAATTTGTCTTCATAATTTCCCACCTTGTCATTTCTCTTCAACATGGTTCTTGTTATGTGTGTGTTTTGATGTCATTTTAATCCATTGTTGCATAAGCTACCTCTCTAATACATGTTTATTAATGATAATATTTTGATCAACAGGACAAGGAGAGAAAGCAATAAAGTGGTCCCTAGAGGTAAGAGAATTTCAATTTAATTAGAATCAACGTTGGCCTTTAAATTCCAATTCTACTTACATGCATCTCTCTTCACTTTAAGCTCTATATCTGTAACAATTCTAATTGCATATTTGTTTTATTAATTTTGTTTTGTAGGTATCTGAAATTTTTGTCAGGGAATGTCGATGATGAAATCCCAAATGAAGGAACCTAGCTACATGTTTTTTTGAATATATTCCTGCTTAAAATGCTAACTAGAGGTAAGTTTAACTATCCATTCTCATGAACATTCTAGCAATTGTGAACAATTATATCGGTTTAAACTTTGTTTTTGGATGCTAGTCTTGTGAGTTCTTTTCTTTGAAGACCACATAATCTTGTATCAATTGTTAAGGCTTAAAAGTCAAATGTGAATATTTAACATATAAGGAATTAGGACAATTGGCTTCCAGGTGCCCGAAAGGTCTCATTCTTTAGGTCAATGTCTAGGTTCTATATAACACTTTTGGATCGTTTAAGCATATCAGGAGATGGTTCATATGTGCATTGGCTTATTTAGATGGTTGTATGGAGTTCATCCAGGTTTCTGAAACGTTGCACCAAAACTATAATTCCATTTAGGCTTTAATTAACATCCTTTTTTGTTGTATTGTACTTTGCTTTGAGTTATAGATATGTTTTTCTATGCTTGCCGAACATGGTTTATGAATTAAGCTAAAGTCTCTAGTTTGGTAAAGATAAAATAAGCATGTTAGAATAAGAAGCTTGTACCTCTTGATAGAGTTTGTTTTTGTGATAGAATTTATAAACCATAGGCAGTAGTCTATTTGCAAACATTGAAAAATATATATGTTATATGAAGATTGTGAAAAGTGATAGGATATCTTATAAGAGTTAATCTTGAATGTTGGATGATACATATTTGGTTTTGGGAAAAATTATGGTTTGCAATTGAAATATTGGAAGACCTTTAGTTAGGGATATATAATTTTTCAAGTCACAACTTTAAGTTAGCAATTGATTTCTAAGGCGATATTAGTTGTGCCGTTTACCATCTAGAATTAAGATGTATGGTAAATTATAAATTGGTGGTCTTTAAGTTAGCAATTGATTTCTTTAAGCATTTTCTTAAAGTGTTGAGGTTTAGAATAGATTAATGTTTTATTTTCTTATTAAGGAGTTTGGAAAGTTAATTTGGATTGGGTTGCTAAGCTAATAGTCAAAGGGATTAGGACTTAGAATCATTGAACGAAGGATATAGTTCTATTTACGGACCTTGATTATCCCAAGGGAAGTTGTAGTTTTTTAACTTTGAAAGACGTTCAGTTAGGATATATAATTTCTCATGTCAAATACTTTGAGTTAGAAATTCATTTCTAAGGCGATATTTGGTGGACTTTTAATGAGTTGTGTTTTTTTTATTATAATTAAGGTTGATGAATCTCATGGTCAAATATTTTATAGATGTTGGGTGACATTTCTTTAAACATTTCGTTGAAGTGTTCAGGTTTAGAATAGATTAATGTCTTCTTTTCTTATTAAGGAGTTAGGCAAGTTAATTCGGATTGGATTGGTAAGCCAATATTCTATAAGGGATTAGGACTTAGAATCTTTGAACGAATGATAGAGTTCTATTTATTGACCTTGATTGTCCATAAGGAAGTTGTAGTTTTGTGAACTTTGAAAGGCGTTTAGTTAGGATATATAATTTCTCAAGTCAAATGCTTTGAATTAGAAACTAAGTTCTAAGGTGATATTTGGTGGAGTTCATAAATTTTTATATATGGTGGATGACATTTCTTTAACCATTTTCTTAAAGTGTTGAGGTTTAGAATAAATTAATGTTTTCTTTTCTTATTAAGGAGTTTGGAAAGTTAATTTGGATTGTGTTGCTAAGGCAATAGTCAATAAGGGATTAGGACTAAGAGTCTTTGAACGAAAGGATATAGTTCTATTTACGGACATTGATTATCCCAAAGTAAGTTGTAGTTTTTTTAACTTTGAAAGACGTTCAGTTAAGATAAATAAGTCAAATGCTTTGAGTTAGAAATTGGTTTCTAAGGCGATATTTGGTGGACTTTTAATGAATTGTGTGTTTTCATTATAATTAAGGTTGATGAATCTCATGGTCAAAATTTATATGGATGGTTGTGACATTTCTCTAAGCATTTCGTTAAAGTGTTGAGGTTTAGAATAGATTAATGTTTTCTTTTCTTGTTAAGGAGTCAGGGAAGTTGATTCGGATTGGGTTGCTAAGCTAATAGTCAATGGGATTAGGACTTAGAATCATTGAACGAAGGATATAGTTCTATTTACGGACCTTGATTATCCCAAGGGAAGTAGTTTTTTAACTTTGAAAGACGTTCAGTTAGGATATATAATTTCTCATGTCAAATATACTTTGAGTTAGAAATTCATTTCTAAGGCGATATTTGGTGGACTTTTAATGAGTTGTGTTTTTTGATTATAATTAAGGTTGATGAATCTCATGGTCAAATATTTTATAGATGTTTGGGTGACATTTCTTAAGCATTTCGTTGAAGTGTTGAGGTTTAGAATAGATTAATGTCTTCTTTTCTTATTAAGGAGTTAGGCAAGTTAATTCGGATTGGATTGGTAAGCCAATATTCTATTAGGGATTAGGACTTAGAATCTTCGAACGAATGATAGAGTTCTATTTATTGACCTTGATTGT
Source organism: Centaurea solstitialis (assembly GCA_030169165.1). Taxonomy (NCBI): domain Eukaryota; kingdom Viridiplantae; phylum Streptophyta; class Magnoliopsida; order Asterales; family Asteraceae; genus Centaurea; species Centaurea solstitialis. Next base: position 22,364 of record JARYMX010000215.1, on the reverse strand, counting down.
CCATAAGGAAGTTGTAGTTTTTTAACTATGAAAGACGTTCAATTAGGATAAATAAGTCAAATGCTTTGAGTTAGAAATTGATTTCTAAGGCGATATTTGGTGGACTTTTATTGAATTGTGTGTTTTGATTATAATCAAGGTTGATGAATCTCATGGTTAAAATTTTTATAAATGGTGGGTGACATTACTTTAAGCGTTGCGTTGAAGTGTAGAGGTTTAAAATAGATGAATGTTTTCTTTCCTTATTTAGGAGATAAACAAGTGAGTTCAGATTGGGTTGCTAAGCCAATAGTAAGTGATTAGGTTTTCGAATCTTTGAATGAAGGATATAGTTATATTTATTGACCTTGATTATCTTTAAGGAAGTTAGTTTTGTGAACTTTAAAAGACGCAAGGTTAGTATGTATAATTTCTCAAGTCAAATGCCATGAGTTAGAGATTGTTATCTAAGGCGATATTTGGTGAGCTTTTAATGAATTGTGTTTTTTGATTATAATTAAGGTTGACGAATCTCATGGTCGAAATTTATATAGATGGTGGTGACATTTCCTTAAGCATTTCGTTAAAGTGTTGAGGTTTAGAATTGATTAATGTTTTGTATTCTTATTAAGGAGTTAGGCAAGTTGATTCGGATTGAGTTGCTAAGCCAATAGTCAATAAGGGATTAGGACTTAGAGGCTTTGAACGAAAGGATGTAGTTCTATTTACGAACCTTGATTATCCCTAAGGAAGTTAGTATTTTAACTTTGAAAGACGTTTGATTAGGATATATAATTTCTCAAGTCAAATGCTTTGAGTTAGAAATTAATTTCTAAGGCGATATTTGGTGTACTTTTAATGAATTGTGTTTTTTTATTATAATTAAGGTTGATGAATCTCATGGTCAAATATTTTATAGATGTTGGGTGACATTTCTTTAAGCATTTCGTTGAAGTGTTGAGGTTTAGAATAAATTAATGTCTTCTTTTCTTTTCTTATTAAGGAGAGTTAGGCAAACTAATTTGGATTGGATATCTAAGCCAATAGTCTATAAGGGATTAGGACTTGGAATCTTTGAACGAAGGACAAAGTTCTATTTATTGACCTTGATTGTCCCTATGGAAGTTGTAGTTTTGTGAACTTTGAAAGACGTTTAGTTAGGATATATAATTTCACAAGTCAAATTCTTTGAGTTAGAAGTTTAGTTCTAAGGCAATATTTGGTGGAGTTTATAAATTTTTATAGATGGTAGATGACATTTCTTTAAGCATTTTCTTGAAGTGTTAAGGTTTAGAATAGATTAATGTTTTCTTTTCTTATTAAGGACTTTGGAAAGTTAGTTTGGATTGTGTTTCTAAGGAATTTGCAATCATGACACCTTATCTTAGAATATGTATATTTTGGTGTACGAGCTACGTATGATGAATCACTCTAGGTAATTTTACCTTCCGGGTGTGATTTATCTTATGTTTGATGTTGTTAAATTTCGGCATCTGAATTCACTTATTATTCCTCTAGACCTGCTAATGTCTATATTTGATTGTTGGTTCTTATCAAATCTTTCGTGTTTCTATTTGAGCTCAAGATCTTCATGATTGGTTTGATTTGAGTTTGCCCTTTTCAAATGCAAATTACACCCATACTTACATTTGTTGTAGCTTGTGCATCAACTCAAGTTCTCATAATTGTAGATTCTTGTTATTAAGTCATCAAGCACTATTATGGAGTTATCTTCTAATCTCTATTTGGTTCATTCTTTATTCTTGTTGAAAGCTTTCCTATAAATAATAGAGGCATGGAACTCTAGTACAATCTCTTAAATCAAGATAATACAGATGTATCATATATATGTTAGTTTGTCTAAGTTGTGTTTTTTATGCCATCCAAGATTTTCATTGTTAGGATTTCTATGTGTAAAGGCTATTATATAAACTAAAATCTTAATTTAGTCTTATTATTATTAAGAATTAAAAACACCAACGAAGCAGACAAAGTTGACTCTAAAATCTTCCTATACCGCCTCTCACAGGAATTGATGATGTTCGCCATTCGAATCAGGTTAAAGTCAATGTCGTTAAAGATTTTGTCGTTTCGACTTTTCCATATTACCCAAAGATAAGCATTAGCGTTGATCTATCTGCCCACCTGCCCTTCCGTATCAAGGTTGTCTTTGTTGCACATCCAAGTGAAGAAATCAATCATGTTCGTGCACGCTTCAGGCACCAGCAGGCAGGGCCGTGCCTGGGGGAGGGCAGGTCGGGCGTACGCCAGGGCCCACGAGAAATTGGGGCTCCAAACTTTAGGCTTTAGTATATAGTAGTAGTAAAAATATTGTAAAAACAGAGACATTTTTTTACTATCTAATAGGATCTTAAAAAGAATTTCGTATTATATTAAAGGCCAAAACATATATTAATTATTACATTGGCTGTTTTCTCACAACCTCATTGGGCCCCTTTTTATGATAAATACGATATATTTTGTTTTTCTTTGTACTTTTTTTTGGATAAGATTCATCTAGGCTTCGCCTAGACCTAGACTACATCCTTGGCCATTTTGGAAATGAAAATTCAGCTGTCTGAGATTAAGTCTGGCCACAAGATGTGCACGAGGGGATTCGAACCTGTGACAAATGAGATACCATCCACATCCCTCACAGGCCTTACCGCTACGCCACAAGCCTTAGTGAGGTCCCTTTTTAGATCTCGCCCAGGGCTTATAAAATGTCAGGAACGGTCCTAGGCACCAGCTGTCGTCGAAAGTTTAACTCTTGCCTCACCTCCCTCGCTTTTCTACAAGTAAAGAAAAGATGGTCAGTTGTCTCCTCTAGCTCATTATAAAGCGCACAATGATCGTTGTCTATGTTGATTCCTCTCATGAGCAAGCTTGTCTTCGTTGGTAAACCTGTCAAGATAGATGTTTTTTGATGATCTGAGATGAACTAACTATAGTGTCATTATCCATATGACTTTGATGTTGTATGTCTTGTTGCTATGAATTGATGATGATGCTCGTAATGGTCTCATCCATTCCATAAAATATATGTTTCTGTACCATAAAACTTTAATTGGATGGATTGTTGCTAGGGTGGAGTTTTTCTCAAAAGAAGAATGAACTTATTGTGCTCTTGTTAATGATTTTAAAGGTTTGGATGTTTTTAACTCCGCTAAAGCAACCATGAAAGCCGATGATATTCGTTTGGGCTTTATGGTGATTTGTTTCGAAAATTATTATTAATGGAATAGTAGGCCTTTTATTGAGCATCTCCAACACCATTGTTATAATTTCTTTAAAATAGAGAAAAAAGAATCAAAATCTCTAAAATCATTTTTTTCTATCTTCAACAGCTTTTCTATTTTAGAGAATCTATCGACATTTGTATTAATAAAAAAAACACTATATTTATTGTCCCAATAAAGTTTTTAAAAACTTTTAAGTAACTAATTATACCATTAGTGGAATAGATTAAAATAACATCTCTCTCTCTTCATATAGAGATTTTAGAGAAATCTCTATATTTAGAGAAAACTTCAATTTTTTCTATTTTAGCAATTGGTATAGCAATGCTGTTGGAGCACTTTAAGAAGAAGAAAAATCCACTTTTTTCTACTTTAGCAATGTTGTTGGAGATGCTCTAGCATTTTAAGTCATTTATTTTTTATGGGAATTACGTGGATTTACTTAATTTATATGCACGATAATTACCTCTATGTAGGGAAAGGTTAAGCGGTTTTGAATTTATGTCTTCTTTTGTGGTTGATCCAAAGCTTATTTTATGCACCGGGGATTCAAAAATCGAACTTTTTCTATTTGATTGATTAAGTCTTATAATATTTTTTTGTAATAAATAAACTATCTAGCTTTTAAAAATTGGTTACATATATCATTTTAACAAAAAGAATTACTAAGTGACTAGAAAAGTATTGGAGTTGAAAGAAAACTAAATAAGTTTTACCATTACCAAATTGTTTGCCCTTCAAACCTCTAGCAAAGAAAGATATAACTCACCCTTGCCACTCCTTGTTACCCATTGTTATTTTTTCTTTATATCGCCTATCATGTTGTTGCTATTTGCCATCGATCTCCTCTTTTTGAAAATTATGTTTTTAATCAATCAAAAAATTAAAAAGACAAAGTCAAAAAGAGAAACATTGATGATTGGGCCAAAAACATAAGAGTGAATTGCAATTTTGGTCCCTGTGGTTTAACGAAACCAGCATATATAGTCCCTATAAAATTTTTATTGTAGAAAAACCATTGTGGTATGCAATTTTGCTTGATTTTGGTCCCTCAAGACTAACACCGTTAGATGTGTCTGTTAAGTCTCTCCCATGTGCCTTGCACATGAGGGCATATTGGTCTTTTTAGACAAAAAGAAACTATAGGGACCAAAATTACAGTTAACTTATTTCTTTAAACAACAAGGACCAAAAATGTAATATTGAAATTATGCTTTCACTTTTAAAGCATGAACAATGAGAAAACCCAGATGGGTTTCCCCTCCTTCGTCTTCCCTTCCGACGTGATACCCGCCGGCGGCGACCACCGCGACGTATTCCTCCTCCACTGACGGCCTCAGTCGATGTATTACCCCTCTCATCCACACAAAACCACTCTTCTCCTCCATCGCCGACCACCAAATTCCAGCCGCCATCCAAACGCCGACCGCCACGCCGCCCAAACCTCGTTCCTCCTTTGTTCATAGTCGCCATCTCCCGCCTTTCTCTCTTCTTTTCCGTTCGATTTCCGACCACCGATTTCAGATCTACTGCTACGCTGACCTCTTCATTGGAAACTGCTACATGGTGGACCTTTTCGGATCTCGCCGGACCTCTTCAATCTGGTTCAGAGCTCTGAAGGTTTGTGTCGATCCAGATCTAGATTAGTTTTTTTTGGCCATTTTATCTAGAGATTTGTAAGTTATTTAGATTTAGGTTCTGATTTAGGGGTTTCTTTTTTGTATTTTGTATTTTGATCTAGATTCAGATTCCGAATCAAGTTTTGAATTTTTTGTTTTCTTGTTCTGATTTATGTATTTAGAAAACAGATTATGGTTTGTTTATGAATTTGGTTTAGAAGAAGATTATTGTTTCCTTCCTTGTTTTCTTAATATTAATTTGTTTGATGATTTGATTTACAAAACAGATTATGGTTTCCTTGTTTTCTTAATATTAATTTGTTTGATTAGATTTCCATTTTTGAATATGGATTTATAGATTTAATTGATTTTTGAGTATGGCATTTGTGAATCAAGATGGGTTTATGGATTAAATCAAATTTTAGTTTTTGAATATGGAATTGTTTGTCTCTAATTTTTGAGGTGGTGGCCAATGGGTGGGGATGGAGGTTAGGGTGGTGGTTTTGGGTTGAAGAAGATGAAGATGGGGTTGGTGGTTTTGGGTTGAAGAAGATGAAGTTGAAACACCAAATTATGAGGACCAAATATGTAATTTACTAAAGGGTGTAAATTGTAATTTGTGGTAAAAAGACCAATATGCCCTCATGTGCAAGGCACATGGGAGGGACTTAATGTTAGGATTATGTGCGAGACAGTAACGGGGTTATCGTGTCCAATGTTATAAGACACTAGTAGGTCACACTGCTGCACACCAAAATGAGAATGTTTGGATTATGGGAAATAATTAATTGGTTAATTAATTATTTAGAGAGAAAAAGGAATAAATAATTAGTTTAATTATTTATAATTAATTAATCAGTTAGATTAATTAATTGGATAATTATGGAAATTATTTCAGAGATAATTACCAAGAATTATATATGGAATCAAACACTGCTTGTTTTGTCCATATAAATAAAGGGTTTGGGGTATCAGTTAATTGATTGATTCAGTTCAAAAACCTAGAAAAGTCTCTCTCTCTCCCTCTCCCAAAACCGGCGCCAGAATCCAGTAGGAGGAAGGTTCGCGTTTGTTTTCGGGTAATCCTCGGTGGTGGTCTAGCAACTATCTCAACCGGTGACAGTAGCGGTGTATCCCCTACTTGCGTTTCAGAGTTGTAATCGTAAAGGTAATCCTCTAAACATCTTTAATAGTGTCTGTATGGTTTAGGATTGGATCCTCGATTGGGAATCGGGTTTTTGTTATCCGCTGTGCATGTCCTTGTATCCCTCGATTCCCAACAGTGGTATCAGAGCCACTTCCTAAAACCTTCAGATCAGGTTTATCAGTTTAATAGGTTTAAAATTTTAATTTTATTGATTTGTTCATTGTTAAAATTAGAATTTTGTATAAACCTAGACTGCAGTGGCAATCGACGGCAGTTAGCCGATCAAACCACCAGCACCACCGTACACCACCGCCGGCGACACCACAGTTAGTGGTAGCCGGCGGCTGTCCTCCCGTCGCACCACCACGCCGCACCACAGATCGTGGACACGGCTGTGGTTGGTCGCACGCACCACACCACCGTATGTGGTGGTGGTGGCGATTGATGATGGTGGCGATGGCCACTATTGTCGGTAGTGACGGTGGCGATTTCCGGTTGTAGCCACCGCACCACCGTTAGTGGTGGTGGTGGCAATCGATGGAAGCAACGAGAAATTAAAACCGCCGCACCACCGATTGTGGTGGCGGTGGTGACGATCGAACCAGAAGCCGTGATCGACCACCTAGGCGGTGGCGATCATGCGGCGGCGATTGGATGGCAGCGGCGAAGCCGGCCGTACCACCAGATACGGTGGTGGCGGCGTTCGTCGTTCTCGGCACAGGACCGCGGCGGCGGTGGTGGCTTTCAGCCGCTGCTGTCGCCGACGATTGTTGTTACGGTGGGCGGCGGTGGTGGCTCCTTAGCTGCTGTCGTCGCCGGTTGTTTTTGGTGACAGCGGTGGTTGCCACGGCGGTGGTGACTATCGAAGTCGCCGCTGCCGGCGGCGATTGCGGGAGATACGGGCGGCGGTGGTGGCAATCACGTCATCATCGTCGCCGGCGTTAAAAACCGCCGATCAACGACCGAGTTTCGGCGGATCGATGGTAACTCGATGATGTAATTCGTTTTTGTTATTAACGTAAACGGGTATCAGTTTGAAATCCGTTTCCGGATAATCTTTCAAATTAAGGATCGTTTTTCAGATAAAGTTAAAACGATTCAGGATAAAGATCTAATTAATTATTTTTAAATTAATTAGTTTTATAATTATTAAATTAAAATTCAGATGTGTTTTAATTTATTTAATTATATGATAAGTCATAGCTGAACCCTTTAGACCCGTGGTTGTGTTTATTTATCCGTTTTATTAGAATAGTTGGGAGGCCTGCGAGCCATTTACAACCCTTTTGTAATTTTAAGTTTTATTAGAATAGTTGGGAGGCCTGCGTGCCATTTGAACCCATTTGTAATAATTACTTTAATTGCATCAAGACGGAGACAAGACGACGACCATGGATCTCGGAGCCAGTGGGAGTGCCAGAAGTTGAAGACTTTGTCACTTAGGGATTAAGACCGTTGTTTTTGTGTTGGCTCACAAAACAACATTAGTTTAAGGGTTTAAGCTATGACTGTGCTTTTTATATTTAAATTGCGTGGTTGTTTAATTTACGTAATTGTTATTAAATATAAATTGCCCTTTTTGAACGGATTGTTTAAAAATCAAAAGGATACAAATACAGTTAGTATTTGGATCCAGTTTTTCAAAGTTTTTGAAAAAGGAAACTGGCAATTTAAACCCTTGTTAGAAATCATAGATTAGTAAGTGCAACCCACTTTAGGGGCACTTCCGGTGTAAGGTACATAGGGCGTTGTAAGTGCACACACTATGAACGCCCGTGTTCAAACCGAAACTGGAAGGAGATAAAACTCTGCGAATTATCTCCGGGTGGTACCGGCCAGAGTTTGTCCAGGTCCCGGGTGGTGCAATCTATTTTGGTAATTATTTATTCACTGGGTGGTACCAGGCCAAAATGCACTAGAGGGACTAAATATGCACGGATTATTTGTTAGTAATTATGTGCAGAAGTTGGCAAACCAGTGATTACACATCCAACGTTACTAGACACTCGAGGGTCACACCTGTGAGGACCTGTAAACCGAATAAATAAGATAGTCCCAGTTTGGAGAGATTAAGGTTTATAATAGTTAATTATAAATCAGTTGGGCATTTTCCGTACTAAATCCCAAAGTTAAAGGTTTGTTAGTAATTATATATTTATTAGATAAATAAATATATAAGTTTATTAATTATTGAATTATATATTTATTAGGTAAATAAATATATAATAGGATAATAATTAATAATACAAATAATTATCTAGTTATTTTTCTTTAAGGAAAAGAAAAGAATATTTGCCAAAGATAATTATGAAACTAATTATGGAAACTGAGTTGTATGGAAATTCCTCCATATAAAATAAGCCTATGGCTTATCAGTTTTCATAATTCATTCCACCAAGAAAAACAAACCAGAAAATTCTCTCCTCCCTCCTCCTTTGAAACCGGCGCCGATCCAAGAGCAAAACCAGTTCGGTTTTTGGTTCTTTGATTAATCCTTAGCTGTTTTTCATCGTATCGGGGACTCATTCCTGCTAGAGGGATCTTCGTTTGGTCGATCACGGGTGGATCTAACTCGAGCATTCCAGGTAACACTCTAACAAATCTATTACTATTATAATTGAAACGAAAAGATCTGTGGATATTTGGGTTTTATATCCAAATCGCTTCCGCACGTATCAAACCAGTTAGGTTTGATTCGATAAACTTATTGATCAGTTTGATCACAAAGTTTTGTCGTGTATCTCATCCAGTTAGGATTGAAATCCACAGTTTTCTTCGTGTCAGTTTGATACGAGGAACGCATAAAAACCCAACAGTGGTATCAGAGCCACAGGTTTATTCGTTTTATTCTTTTTAACTGTTTAAAGATCCGTTAAAAATTGTTTCTTGCGAATAAAGTTTTATTGATAATCGTTTCGTATAAAAATTCAATTTTAATCAGTTTGGGAAAAAATTTGATTTTTATCAGTTTAAAATCTTTTTCAGTTCCGTATAAAGATTTAATGATTATCTATTATAACTTTTCAGTTTTATCGTTTTATGTTTATCGTCGAAAAAGCTATCACGGAAAAACCCCACAGGGTAGTGGGAATCGGTGGCGGAACTGCGGCAGATAGCCGACCGAACCACCCACCGATCGCCGACCGAGGCTAGAGGCGGCGGTACGGCGGCAACAGCCGACCGGACCGCCAGATGGTGGCCGAACCACCACCAGGCCGTGGCCTAGATCGCACTCGGCCGTGGCCTGACTCGCCACTCGGCCGTGGCCTGACTCTCCACTCGGCCGTGGCCTGAATCGCCACTCGGCCGTGGCCTGACTCGCCACTCGGCCGTGGCCTGACTTGCCATCAGACCATGGCTTGATCAGCCATCAGACCTTGGCCTGATCAGAATTCAAGCCGTGGCTTGAGTCGACACTAGGCCGTGGCCTGATCAGAGTTCAAGGCATGGTCCACCAGCTTGGTTGGCCATGGTCTATACCCAAATCAAGCCATGGCCCGATCCCTTAATGCACCAAGGCGGCGCTCGGCCGAACCATCAGTTAGTGGTGGGCCGAGAGGAGTGCGACCACCAGCGGCCGCCACGACGACGATGGTCAGTGATGGCACCGGCGGTCAATCGCCACCAGGCGGTGGTGATCGACGGCGATGTGAGCGGCGATAATATCCCGGTTGATCGTAGGTAGCGGTTGGTTTCAAGCGTTTCTCAAATTTTTTTTATCTTTCGGGGCCCAGACTTATCAATTTGGTAATGGGCCGAAACCATGGTATTTTGGACCAAGTTTATGGCCCAAAAGGGTTTATTGGGTTTTAAGCTTTTTGGCCCAAATTAATTTTATTTAGATAATATATTTTATATATATATATATATATATAAATCAGTTACATTATATTATAAAATTATGTTTAAGGGATTTTTAGTTAATAATTATCCCGAGTAAAATTGTGTTTTATCAAACCTGTTATTTGACCCGTTTGGTCAAATAAGTCTAGTATCATGTTTTGACCAGTTGGTCAAACCACGACACAGTTTACGGTCCAATGTTTATTTTTCCGACCAGTTTGTTCGAGGACCGGGTTTTGATATAACTTTTAGATAAAAAGCAAATATTTTAGAAAATCGGTTTTGCTTTATAAATAGATTTATTGATTATAAATCTTAGTATTTTTATAATTCAAGTAAAAACCGTTTTCAGTTTAAAATATTAGTTTCGGTTTATAAACAGTTTGTTTTATAAACCAAGTTTTGCGATAAACGGAACAAGATAATTTTTAACGGATCTAGGATTTCTTTATCGCTTTATTATATTGTTTAATATATATAAATGCGTGGTTGCTTGAGTATATATATGCTTTCGTATATATCTATTATAGGGCTTGCCAACTTAGACCTTTTGAATTAAATTTGGGGAGGCCTGCGTGCCATTTACAACCCCTTTGTAATAATGACCATAGGATAGTTATTTTTCCTTTTTTTTTGGGAGTTCCATCGAGAATGCCGAAGGCCAGTGGGAGCTACGCAAGAAAAACCCAAATTTTCTTTTCTGGAGTACTAACGAAGATACCGGGGAGCCAGTGGGAGCTACGCGAGGTGTTAGAAATCCTTTAGAAAAATAGGTCATTATTGGTCCTTAGGAATAAAAGTTGGCAAACCTATAATTAGTTAGCTCTAACTGCGTGGTTGTTGACATATTAACTGCGTGGTTGTGATTTTATAATTATATCAAAATGTTTTAAAATAAGAGAATTTTTTAAAACTAGATAAAATCACAAGAGCGGACAGGTTTTATAATTAAAATTACCAGTTTTATAAACCTTTTTGAAACGGTAGATTTTATTTAAAACCTCTATAATAAGACTGTTTTGTATGAAAAGGCAAGTTGATAAAACAGTTAGTTTTGGTCAACAAATATGCTATCAAGACAGGTAGTTTTGATTAGCAAGTGTGCTTATTAAAACAGTTAGTTTTTAATTAGCAAGTGCTCTTTAAAACAGTTAGTTTTAAAATAGCAAGCATGTTTAAACAGTTAGTTTAAACATCAGTTACCTTCTAAACAATCAGTTTTTCAAAATTATAGATTTTCAAAAATACTGGAACTAAAAGGTTTTTCAAAATTAATTAAAAACCCCGAAAATCATAGATCAGAGTGCAACCCATCTAGGGGCACCTCCGGCGTAAGGTACGCGGCCGTTGTAAGTGAACACACCTTGAACGACCGCGTTCAAACCGAAGCTGGAGGGGATTAACAAGACTCTGCGAATTATCTCCGGGTGGTACCGGCCAGAGTAAAGTGTCCAAGTCCCAAAATGGTGAGATCTGTTTTGGTTCTGTTAAGTTTACCGGGTGGTACCGGGCCAAAAAGCACTTAGAGGGACTGAAACATGTACGGATAATTACCGTTGTCCCGAAAAGATCTAGGAGTCGTGTCAGTTAGATATGATTGGTAAAAGTCCTTACCTACCTAGTTAGTACGTGGTCCTGGTGAGACGTGAACACACCGGTCATCAGGGCGTATGTAATTAGGATCCTAGTCCAATAATTGATCATTTAAGGGTTTATTGATATTTATTGGAAATAGTCTTTCACAGTTACTAAAACCAAAGTTTTTAAAATGTGTAGATAGCAAACACTATTACCAACACTGATAAACTCCCTCTTCGCTCCATTCTCGAAAAGGACAAACTTACTAGGTATAATTTTTCGTATGGGAGCGCAGTCTGATGATTGTGCTCAGACACGAGAGAAAGTAGTATGTCCTAGAAAAGCCTCTAGGTGAAGGCCCTTCCAGCAAAAGCTACTGTCACTGTCAGGAACGCTTATAGAAAGCATTCCGATTATTTGCTGGACGTAGGCTATCTTATGCTTGCGACTATGAGCCCAGTTTTTCGTACGAGGCTCATAAACACAAATGCCTATAACATGATCCGCCAGTTGAGGGACATGTTTCAGACGCAAGCACGCACAGAGCGTTATGATGCCAGTAGAGCACTGAACGCGTGCAAGATGGCAAAGGGGACCTCAGTTAGTGATCATGAAAATAAAGAGGCACATTAATCACCTAGAGAGGCTCAGTCGCCCAGTTTTGTTGCAGTTAGCAACAAATACGATACTCAACTCACTGTCTGAAGATTATAAGTAATTGAGTTGAGGATGGAGACCAAGACCAAAGATGTGCTTATGGTCAAGAATGGTGAAGTAAAGAAGAAGCGTGGGCATGGGAACACCAGTAAGGGAAAGGGCCAAGTTCTGGCTACCCTGAGTGCACCCAATGTTTATGATATAGGCAAAGGCAAGGGTTAAAAAGGTTAAGCCTAACCGAGAATCAATACTTCAAGTGCCATGAAGTCGGTCATTGAAGGCATAACTGCCCGAAGCGTTACGAAGCAGATATAAACACCTCAGGTATTCGTGACTGCTTCAGATTATCACTTTCGCTTGTTAGTTTACAAGTGTGTTGACACCTAGAAGCAAATGTTTATTTGCAGGTGGTCATTAAAAGTGAAGTGCCCAGATTGCAAGGATCAGCATGCAAGATTACTTTTAGATATTATCAAGACAATTTTAAATTTTTAAAACAATCTTGTCTTTCCAAAATTTGAATTTTTGTTTTTTGAATTCTTATCGGTTTTAAAATTTAAAACTATTGTCTTGATATCTTTATGCATGATATTTTGAATCTGTATAAGTCAAATTAGACTTGATTCAAAATTAGATCCGAGATGTTGCCTATTACACTAACAGTATTGCTTCAATCAAAATAGTTTGAAGTAATGTATATGAAAACCGTCAAAAACACACGAAGTACTATAATTATAGGAATGTGTTTTTAAATAAAACATTTATGAGTAAAAGATTATGAAAGTATTTTATGATCAAAATTTATTACTCATATGTTTTAAGAAGAATTTAGGATATTATTTCAAATATCATTGATAATATCAGTATTTATAAAACTAGGAAAAATTCCAAGTTTCGGAATTAGGATTTAATATAATCCAGTTAAGTTTTATAAATGTTAAAATTCTCGTGTTTATTACTTGAAATAGAATTGACTAAGTAATCAAGTTTTGACTAAGTCAATAGTTAATTTTAAGTAATAGTTGGTTTTCATATAGGTTAGTGGGAGCCCAGGTTATTCTCTATCTAGTGCATGATAAAGAATAAAAGATAAAATTATTGATTTAGTATATATCTCGGAATTCATGATCCAGAAAGGATGTAAATTCATAAGATATACGAATCTATCTTTTAGTCAAAAGGGTAGAACGAAAGTTTCAAAGTCTTTGAAACTAAATAAGGTCATAATTGACTTCGAGAGAAATCAATAATTAAAATGTGTTGGAATAATTATTAAAGATATTAATTATCTTTCTAAAAGTGTCGTAAACACTAGAATAAATTTCCTGAAATTTGCCAGCTTGGTAAATGGAAATTTTATCTGATTTCAGGTAGAAATCATTCATCTACACAGCAACTAAGGGAAGTTGCAGTTTAAACTTTACATATTCAGGAAAACTAGGAGTTATTCCAGTGTCTCCAAGTTCATGGAATATGGTAAAGAAAAGTCTAATCTTTGTTTAAAAGTGTTTGCAAAACAAAGATTAGTAGAATCAAGTAGATTGTATCAGATGATACAAAACTTGTATTATTTTGGTTGTTACTTTGATTAATACGGTAAACATTAATCAAAGGGTTTAAACTGAAGTTAGGTGATACTTCATTTAAATCAGTATTTTAGTAAAACGTTGAATAGACACCGTAAAAGTAATTAAGAAATGCTATTAATTTTGTTATTATTACAGAGTGTAATATGGACTATACAAAATTATTTTCTTTATCACTTTTATATTTTGCATGTTTTATGATCCAGGAATGAGACTAGTTTCCAGTCTTTCATTCGAAATTTGTCCGTGACAACTTATCGTGGTGGGAACCCGTTAGGGCGTTAAAGTCATTGTGAGCCTCTGGGTAGTTATGATCAGTGGTTGAATAACAGCTACAAGCGTTGTAGACCAGGAGTTGCACAGATATTTGATAGAGTAGCGAATATCGGACGTGATCCGCGGTTGAGACTACTTCTTGGATTTTGTCATAAGTAGAATCTCACAGTGGTTGTCCCTATCACCTGAGGTATCCGGTTTGATATCATGAGGACTGTTGGATACTTAGTGCATTCAACCGCTACGCCGTAACAGGGTGGCTATAAAGGGCGTGACTAGATTCAGCGGAAGCCGTGGTGTTAAATGCAGATATGCAAGATGGGATTTGCACCTCTTCTCCGAAGAGAAATATTTCTGGGCCCCTTGACTGACTGAATATACTGATGAAGTGCATGGCCATGCCCAAACGAACTGATTAGTTCTTTGTCGTTTACCTATCAGTAGAGGTCGGATAGTCGAGAAACAGAATCATGAGTATTTAGAGTTGACTTAATCCATGCTCATACTCATAGATGAAATATCGTGTTGCAAAGGGAAAAGCCAAGATATACCCAATTTATGAACAGTTGTTTCATTAATGTCATTTTCATATGGAAATTTTAAATCACCTATCTGGGTATAAGAGTTCTTGTAACCTGGTTAGCCTAAGCGCCTGTCTAGGGGCCTCCTTAGGTCCGTGTGATCAAGACGGTATTGCCAACTTGCACAAGTGGGAGTCTGTTAGTAATTATGTGCAGAAGTTGGCAAACCAGTGATTACACATCCAACGTTACTAGACACTCGAGGGTCACACCTGTGAGGACCTGTAAACCGAATAAATAAGATAGTCCCAGTTTGGAGAGATTAAGGTTTATAATAGTTAATTATAAATCAGTTGGGCATTTTCCGTACTAAATCCCAAAGTTAAAGGTTTGTTAGTAATTATATATTTATTAGATAAATAAATATATAAGTTTATTAATTATTGAATTATATATTTATTAGGTAAATAAATATATAATAGGATAATAATTAATAATACAAATAATTATCTAGTTATTTTTCTTTAAGGAAAAGAAAAGAATATTTGCCAAAGATAATTATGAAACTAATTATGGAAACTGAGTTGTATGGAAATTCCTCCATATAAAATAAGCCTATGGCTTATCAGTTTTCATAATTCATTCCACCAAGAAAAACAAACCAGAAAATTCTCTCCTCCCTCCTCCTTTGAAACCGGCGCCGATCCAAGAGCAAAACCAGTTCGGTTTTTGGTTCTTTGATTAATCCTTAGCTGTTTTTCATCGTATCGGGGACTCATTCCTGCTAGAGGGATCTTCGTTTGGTCGATCACGGGTGGATCTAACTCGAGCATTCCAGGTAACACTCTAACAAATCTATTACTATTATAATTGAAACGAAAAGATCTGTGGATATTTGGGTTTTATATCCAAATCGCTTCCGCACGTATCAAACCAGTTAGGTTTGATTCGATAAACTTATTGATCAGTTTGATCACAAAGTTTTGTCGTGTATCTCATCCAGTTAGGATTGAAATCCACAGTTTTCTTCGTGTCAGTTTGATACGAGGAACGCATAAAAACCCAACATTATTAATATCCGATGTCCCGACGATCTAGAAGTCGTATTTTCAGAAAGGAATACGATTGGTATAGTTTTACCTACCATAGATCGCATGAGTCGGTATGACATGATCACATGCTTCCCGACACATGTGAAATATGGATTCTAGTATAATAAATTTATTTTAAGGGTAATAATTTATTAGAATTATATAATTATAAACTAAAACTGGAATTTTATATTCTTCTGTAGATGTCTCAAATTAGTATTCCGTTTTATTCACCTGAAGAGTCACTTCGCCTTATTATGGGCAAGTGGAAGCTTACGGGCCATAACTTTCCAGTTTGGAAGTTACACTTGAGGATCAGACTTACCTCTGGCATTGTCGTTTGGGCCATATAAACAAGAAACGTGTTGAACTACTCCTAAAAGGAGGTTTTCTTGGAAATTTCGACTACAAACCTTTTGATAATTGCGAATCTTGTTTATCTGGTAAAATGACAAAGCAACCTTTCAACAGTGAGAATGAAAGGGCTACTGACTTGCTTGAAATAATCCACACAGATGTATGTGGACCTTTCAGTCATGTAGCAAGAGGAGGATACCGGTACTTCATTACCTTCACTGACGACTTCAGTAGGTATGGATATGTCTACTTGATGAGACATAAATCTGAAACCTTTGAGAAATTCAAGGAATATCAGAATGAAGTACAGAATCTACTTGACAAGAGGATCAAGTTCTTACGGTCAGATCGTGGTGGCGAATATCTCAGTGATGAGTTTGACAATCATCTGATGGAGTGTGGGATTGTATCCCAACTTACACCTCCGTATACACCTCAGATGAACGGTGTATCAGAAAGGAGAAATCGTACCTTACTTGACATAGTACGAACGATGATGTGTCATTCTTCGCTGCCAGTATCATTCTGGGGACACGCGCTCGAAACAGCAGCACACATACTGAACAGAGCGCCAACAAAGTCGGTAGAAAAGACTCCATACGAGTTATGGAAGGGTAAGAAACCCAACATATCTTTTCTGAAAATTTGGGGTTGTGAGGTTTACGTCAAACGACCCACCTCAGAAAAACTCAAACCCAAATCCGACAAGTGTTTCTTCGTTGGATATCCCAAGACCACCGTGGGATATTATTTCTACAACCCTGAAGAGAACAAAGTGTTTGTTGCTCGAAATGGAAAATTTCTGGAAGAAAAGTTTCTCAGTTTAGAGAACACCAGAAAGGATGTAGATCTACAGATAGTAGACGAAGAAAACACTACACCAGTTGTTGAGCCAGAAATTCAACATAACAATGTTGAACCTCAATCAGAGCCGATTGAGGAAGTGCAAACACAAGACCTTCGCAGATCCAGTAGGGTAAGACAAGAACCAGATAGGTATCTTGGGTTCCTAGTCTCTCAAGACAGTGGAGACTTAAATGAACCAACATCCTATGGAGAAGCTGTGTCAGGCAGTGAGTCTGAACAATGGCAGGAAGCCATGAAGGCCGAGATGCAATCCATGTATGACAACCAAGTCTGGGAGTTGACTGATTTGCCACAACACTGTAAGGCTGTTGGACGCAAATGGGTTTTCAAGAAGAAAACCGACATGGATGGAAATGTACACACCTTCAAGGCCAGACTGGTCGCAAAAGGATTCACACAAACTCATGGTATCGACTATGATGAAACCTTTTCACCAGTGGCCATGTTAAAGTCAATTAGGATTCTAATGGCCATCTCAGCGTACTTTAACTACGAGATTTGGCAAATGGACGTCAAGACAGCCTTTCTGAATGGAAAGTTAACAGAAGACGTCTATATGGAACAACCAGAGGGGTTTGAAGATCCTAAGAATCCTAATAAGGTGTGTAAACTGCTAAAATCTATTTATGGATTAAAGCAAGCATCTCGAAGCTGGAACTTACACTTTGATGAGCGAATCAAAGAGTTTGGCTTCGCTAAAAGTGAGTTCGAGCCATGTGTTTACACTAAGTTCAGTGGGAGCATAGTAACCTTCCTGGTCTTGTATGTAGATGACATACTACTCATAGGAAACAATGTACCAACTTTACAGAGTGTTAAAGAATGGTTAAGTAAATGTTTCCAGATGAAAGACCTTGGAGAAGCCGCTTATATACTAGGTATAAAGATCTACAGAAACAGATCTAAGCGGCTTATCGGACTTAGTCAGAGTACATACATTGACAAAGTACTGAAGAGATTCAGGATGGATGAATCCAAGAAAGGATTCATTCCAATGCAACATGGCATAGTGTTAAGCAAAACACAGTGTCCTGTTTCTAGTGAAGATCAGGACAGGATGAAATCGGTCCCATATGCTTCTGCAATTGGATCAATTATGTATGCCATGCTATGTACTAGGCCCGATGTTGCTTACTCAGTAAGTGTTACGAGCAGATACCAACAGAATCCAGGTGAGCCCCATTGGGTGGCTGTCAAGAACATTCTCAAATATCTGAGAAGAACGAAAGAAATGTTCTTGGTCTTTGGAGGTTCTGAGGATGAAATTAGTGTCACAGGATACTCTGACGCTAGTTTCCAGACCGACAGAGATGACTTCAGGTCACAGTCAGGGTACGTCTTTACCCTAAACGGAGGTGCGATCTCGTGGAAGAGCTCGAAGCAGGACACGATTGCAGACTCAACTACAGAGGCAGAGTACATTGCAGCATGTGATGCGGCAAAGGAAGCTGTCTGGCTGAGGAATTTTCTATCGGATCTCAGAGTGGTTGCCAGTATCTCGAGACCGATAGATATATTCTGTGATAACTCAGGAGCCGTGGCGCAAGCAAAGGAACCTAGAGAGCATCACAAGTCGAGACACGTGCTCAGAAAGTATCACCTCATCCGAGAGATCATTGGAAGAGGAGATGTAAGAATATGCAAGATTCCAACAGAAGACAATGTCGCAGATCCGCTGACAAAGTCACTAGCAAGGGCAAAGCATGAGGCACATGCGAATTCCATTGGGATGCAGTACCTGGAAGCCAGTAGCTAGTACTTAGTTTATTAATTATTACTATAGTCTAATTTAGAAACAATGTAATCATGTAAAGTTTTTATTTCACAGTGTGTTGGAAATAAATGGAGGTTTTAATTTCATGATTGTTCTAAATTAACTATTTTTCGCATATTTAACGTATCCTTGATTCTACAAAGTCTTGTATGAAATCTAAATTTCCGTAGCCACTTATTGAAATGGGAATTTCAATAGGGAGTTTAACGCTATTATAAATACTTGATGATTTATTCAAAGCAGAGAATAAAAGCACAAGTGATGTGACCAAGTATTTATAGATACTCATCAGAGTGTTTGGGTATTGGAAGTGACCAGTAATCAAGTCTGCTTCATGGAGCCTCAGTCATAGGCACTGACTTGATAGGTTGTCCTTAGACCTGAGATACTTGGTTTGGGAACACGAGGACCACTGTACTCTTAGCACGTACTAACGCTGCACCGTAACTGGGTGGCTATACGGGACGTGACTAGATGCAGCGGAAGCCGTGGATCCAAATGCAAGTAGTCAAGAAGGGATTTGCACCTCTTTCAAAAGAGAGATATTTCCGGGCCCCTTGACGATTAAGATTGGCAGAAAACGCGTGGCCACGCTCGGATAGAATAACAGGGGTTATTTAGTAATATCCGTTACTGCAGGCAATCGAAATCAGAGTCAAGAAATACTTGATTTTAAGAAATGAATCCTCCACTCCATGTCTTAAATCACTTTAGAAATATCGTGTGCAAAAGGAATGAACCTGTGTACAAATTCAAGTGTGAATTGTATCTCTGAATATAAGAGATCTTATAACCTGGTTAACCTAAGTGTCTGGCTAGGGACCTCCTTAGGCAAATGGTGACAGTACAGTTACGTGTCTAGCACAAGTGGGAGTCTGTTAGGATTATGTGCGAGACAGTAACGGGGTTATCGTGTCCAATGTTATAAGACACTAGTAGGTCACACTGCTGCACACCAAAATGAGAATGTTTGGATTATGGGAAATAATTAATTGGTTAATTAATTATTTAGAGAGAAAAAGGAATAAATAATTAGTTTAATTATTTATAATTAATTAATCAGTTAGATTAATTAATTGGATAATTATGGAAATTATTTCAGAGATAATTACCAACAATTATATATGGAATCAAACACTGCTTGTTTTGTCCATATAAATAAAGGGTTTGGGGTATCAGTTAATTGATTGATTCAGTTCAAAAACCTAGAAAAGTCTCTCTCTCTCCCTCTCCCAAAACCGGCGCCAGAATCCAGTAGGAGGAAGGTTCGCGTTTGTTTTCGGGTAATCCTCGGTGGTGGTCTAGCAACTATCTCAACCGGTGACAGTAGCGGTGTATCCCCTACTTGCGTTTCAGAGTTGTAATCGTAAAGGTAATCCTCTAAACATCTTTAATAGTGTCTGTATGGTTTAGGATTGGATCCTCGATTGGGAATCGGGTTTTTGTTATCCGCTGTGCATGTCCTTGTATCCCTCGATTCCCAACACTTAACAGACACTTCTAACGGTGTTAGTCTTGAGGGACCAAAACCAAGCAAAATGGCATACCACAATGGTTTTTCTGCAATAAAAATTTTGTGGGGACTATATATGCTGGTTTCGTTAAACCACAGGGACCAAAATTGCAGTTCACTCAAAACAAACATAATCTAAATAGTTGGGAGACACAAAATGGCAAGGTCAAGTGTATTGGTGTTGGGATTGTGTTTAAATGACTTAGAGCATGTTTGGGATTGTGTTTCAAAACTCCTTAATGATTTGTTAGCATCTATGCTTGATTTTTTGTTTTGGAAAAGTGCTTTTGGGTGGTAAATAACATAAACTCTTCTCAAAAAACTGATAAGCTAAGCTAAACACCCTCTTAAAAAACAACCTATCGACTTATTGGCTTTTACAATTACATAAGTTAATCCAAACACCATTTTAAAAACTCTTTTTCCTACCACCACAAGTCAATAAACACTTTTAATCAAAAACACTTTTAGACCTCAAAAAGCAATCCCAAACACCCTCTTAAGGTTTAAAAATGATAATACTGAGTACTTTTTTTTTTACATTGTAAAGCATTTTTTTATCAATTACATGTAGTTTTTTAGGTTAAATAGATTTAGGTAACCAATTTTATTAGTTCCATGATGCATATAATTAAAAAACTTAATCATTAAAGAAAAAGTTAAAAAATTCTTTTATTGAGATAATATTTAAAAGTTTAATCAATAAAACACGCGAAAGGTTAATTATTTTTCAACTAAAAATAGTTTTAACTTTTATCACTTGCCATTCAAAATGAAATAACTGATTGGTTTTTTTTTTTCCTTCAGAAATGAAACAAAGCAGCAGGGTTTTTGTTACGGATAAGTCAAATACATTTATTGATTTGCTATCTACGTTCAAAAAAGTGAATTGCTTCTTTGATATACATCAACATCAAAAAACTCTTTTTATATTCCCAATGCATTCACTTCAATTCTCGATACATTTCCACCCTTAAGCCATCCTTAGCGGTAGCGGTAGGAGACCGGTACGACATCGGTACCGGTGGTAAACACTAAAGTGGATGACTGGTAGGAGATCGGCAAGGAGGGACACTGGCACCACCCCCCGTTCTCTCTCCCCCACCCCACCCCACCTTTCTCTCCCCCACCCCACCCCACCTTTCTCTTTATCTCTTTCTTCTTTTCTTTTACTTTTATTTTTTTAATTAATTAATTAGATTGGTATGGAATTGCTAAGGGTAAGGATGGTATATTATGGTGTTGATAAGATGTTGGTAAGATAGTGGAAAACTGATGTGACAGCTGAGATGGCAGCCGGTATGAGTGGCACGGTTAAGAATGACCTTGGTGCATTTAGGCTACTCGCACCCATACTCTCCAACCCTCTCAACCCACTCACTTTACCCTCCCATAACCCTCTACAACACACACCCAACCCTCCCAACCCTCTCACTTTTCAATTTATTTTATTTATTTCATTTAATTAAATAACATTAATTAAATAAAACATGTAATTAATTAATAAATAATAAGATTAATAATTAATTAACTAAAAATTAAAATTACATAATTAAATTAACTAAAAATTAAAATTAAACATTACATAATTAAATAGAATAAACTAAAACATTAAATAAACTAAAAATTACAAGCCATATTTGGCTTTGATCTCCTCTTTTCGTTTCAAAGTATCGAAGAGCTTTTTACCCCGGAGATGATAGTGCGGGGTGGTGTAAAACTTAATGTCTTCCTCTTCTTGGGTCGTTGGTGAAGGTTCTTCCTCATCGGAAGTGTCTTCCTCTTTTACGGGTTGGTAATTGGGTTGGTAACCGGGTACAAATTGTGGTTGATAAGGAGAAGGAAAATGTGGATTAGGCCACGAAGGAAACGATTGATAATCGGGTGGAGGAGCTTGTGAAGAGCTCCCGGGTTGAGGAACTTGAGGATGAGTAATTGTGATTGAAAAACCTTTCGGCGAAATGTCGAGATTGTAATCGGGTGGATATTCTGGAGGGAACCCGGTATGCGTAACGTCGACTTTGAAAGAGGGCTTCGAAGGGGTCTCGGGTTCCGCCCGACGTTTACATTTCGCGCGTCGTGATGAAGATCCGAGGTTTCGATCGTTTGGATTCATCGTTTGAAGAGTGGGAGGTTTGAAGAATTGGAGGTTGTTTGTGTGAAAAAAGAGTTGAAGAATTGAAGGTTGTTTGTGTGAAAAAAGAAGTTGGGTTAAATGAGTATTTATAGGAGTAAAAATTGAAAAAAAAAGTAAAAAAAAAAATTAATTGTGACCGTTGAGAAGAGAGCCGTTTGCCAACGGCTCTCCCAACCCAAA
>JARYMX010000214.1:0-48346 GCA_030169165.1 Centaurea solstitialis | reverse complement strand
ATAAAACAAAAAATCGAATGCATCTTCCCCTTGTACACAAACCCCGTCTCATATCTCTCTTCTCTTCTTCTTCTAGTATAATTAATTAATATATATTATATATATATATATATAACTTCTTTTTCATTTCTTCTGGTTTCATATCTTCTTCAATTAAGCTTATAATGCTTAATTGGGTCTTCTTTTATCCAACTTTCTTTATCTGTATATAAAGATTTGCACAAATCAAGGCAAGCCGTTGCAGTTTCTTCTTGAAGATTGGAATTTTTTCAGCTTTTTTCCCGCGTTTAATTTTCTCTTTCGGCTGTTGTAATTAATACTCGTAGAAAAAGAATGAAATTGATATTATTGGTGAAGAATAACAACAACCCATTCCATTAAAGGTCTGAATTTTTTCTGTTATTTCTTTCATCATTTAATACTCTGTTTTTTCTTTTGATCATGTTTGATTGATTTTCTGTTATCTGTGACTTTTTGCAGTGTTTCATTAATGTTGATTTGTTGCAGTTATCTATAAAGATGAATACTAAAGTGAAGACTAATTTAAGGCCTATGAAAACTCCATTTAAAGATCCAAAGGTAAAAATTAGTTCCATTATTTGGTGGATTTGAACATATTTGATTTTGGTTTTCAATGAGGAAAGAAATTTAAAGTAGTTATGGATTTCTGTGTAGTGTTTGTTACATAATTGAAAAAAGTTGCTTTCACTTTAAATCTTATCCACACTAGGTGTTTGATGAAATGTCTGTGTGAACTTTTTTTTATTGCATTATGATTCTTTTCTTGTTGAACTTGATTGTGATGTTCTTTTAATCTTTACTTACTCTCTTTTGTTTATAAAATTATGAAAACAAAAGGTTGATATGCAAGTGCAAATGGAGGCTGAGAAACCAAGCAGAACCACAACAACCAGAAGAGGTTCAGTGAGAGAGAAAAAGATGGCATTGCAACAAGATGTACACTTACTGTCACCTTGACTTTTTGTTTAATTTTTTGATAATATCTTCATAGTAGGGTATTCAATTCATCATCTCAATTATTGAATCCAATAATTTAATTAATTTTTTTCTAATTTATTTCAGGTGGAAAAACTGAGGAAAAAGGCTTAGACATGAAGAGAATGTTCATAGAGCATTAGAGAGAGCATTCACTAGACCATTAGGCGCGCTTCCGCGATTACCCCCTTATCTTCCACCTTCCGTTAGTACCTCAATCGCGATCTTATTCACTTTTCAATCGATTTAAGTTACCGTTTTTGATGAATTCGTATGGGTTTTTTATGGGTGTGATCAGACATTGGAGCTTCTAGCAGAAGTTGCTGTTTTGGAAGAAGAAGTTGTGAGACTTGAAGAACAAGTGGTGCATTTTAGGCAAGGCCTTTATCAAGAAGCTGTCTACATTTCATCATCTAAAAGAAATCTTGAAAATGCACTTGATGGTCAAGAACAAAGCCCAACAAGAGATGGTAAAAAAAAGGCCTCCAAGTTATCACCTCAAATTGAGACCAATTTCTCATCACCCATCATTCAAAATTCACATATGATCTCAGGTAAAAATTGGGTATTTAACTTTCTTGAAAAATAACAAGTGGGGTTGAAAAAAAATCTGATCTTTTTTAATCTTTGTTTGATAATTCTGGTGGGTATTTAAACTTTCTTGAAAAATAACAAGTGGGGTTGAAAAAAAAATCTTATCTTTTTTAATCTTTGTTTGATAATCTTGGTGGGTATTTAAAATTTCTTGAAAAATGACTAGTGGGTGATGCAAAAATCTGATTTTTTTCAATCTTTGTTTGATGATCTTGGTGGGAAAGAGAATCAAGCATGCACAAATGGTACTAAAATCAAGGAACGGACGCCAAATCGAAAATCTCAAACACCGAATACAAGGAGATCACCAATTGAGTCTAAATCAGCAGGGAGGAGTTTAGAGCCCAAAAAATTAAAGGTAATTGAGTAAATAACAAGTTGGTTTTATGTTGAAAAATGTTTGTATGCATTGCAATAATTTAGTGTTCAGTTTGAAGGTAGAGCAATGGAGGGTGCACATTTAGAGGGAAGAATTCAAGAAGATGATCCAAATAAGATTTCCGAAAGTATTTTGAAATGTTTGATGAATATTTTTGTGCGAATGAGCTCAACAAGGAGTAGAAGCATGACGGAAATGCTACCTTCGTTGACATCGATGGAAACTCTCAAGGAAACGGAGTTTAAAGATCCTTATGACATTTCTTGCAAATTTGAAAAGAGGGATATTGGTCAGTATAAACATTTGTATGCTATTGAAGCAACCTCCATCAACAAAAACCGTACTACGAATTCAGTGTTTTTGATACAACGACTGAAGTAAGTGGTGAATAAGTTCGTGTTTTTTTGTTTGTATTTTTGGGACCGAATTCTGATGTTGTTTCTTGATTCTTCAGGCTGTTACTTGGGAAACTTGTGTCGGTCGATTTAACAAGTCTCAGTCACCAAGAAAAACTTGCTTTCTGGATCAATATTTATAACTCTTGCATGATGAATGTAAGCATTAGATCTTTTGGAATCATTTTTGTCTCTTTTTTGTTGGCAAATTGCTGAAATTTTGGGAAAACTAATCACAAGATATTTGATCATGCAATTTATCAGGCATTTCTTGAACATGGTATCCCAGAAAGTCCTGAGATGGTAGTTCAACTAATGCAGAAGGTAATGCCACACACACAAAGACTTTATGCCCATTTGTATCTCTCTCTCTCTCTCTCTCTCTCTCTCTAGGGGAAAACTGCAAATGAATAAAAATTGAGGAACACCTTGTAATATGCATATGTGCATACAAGTAATTGAAATTGTTTTTTGGTTTTTGTGCATGTTATACACATGTGCATATGGATAAATTGCTTTATAAATTACTTGTATGCACATGTGCATACGGTCTACGTGAATGTTACCAAGTGTTCCTCGGTTTTTCATTTTTATGTGGTTTTCCTCTGAACCTGACCCTTTTTTTACATATGTATATATGTATGTGATTTGTTCCTTTACTTCCTCAGGCAACAATAAACGTTGGAGGGCACTTTTTAAACGCAATCAGCATCGAGCATTTCATATTGCGACTCCCTTATCATTCAAAATACGTAAGTCGATTTCCTTACAAGAATCTCCTCACAAGTAAAAGTAAAAAAGTTAAATATAAGGGGTATATTTGTAAAAATGACATCTTTCACAAGCTCAAAGATTTGGATCTTTATATTGATTTCTTGAAATTTCATAGACTTTCACAAAGGGTGTAAAGAATGATGAGATAACCGCAAGAAGCGTATTCGGGTTGGAGTTATCAGAACCGTTAGTAACGTTTGCTCTCTCCTGTGGAAGCTGGTCCTCCCCTGCTGTAAGTTGTAGAGATAAGGTTCATTAATAACATTCTTGGTACAAAAACATTTATGAGAAAAGATTGCAATCTGTTCTTGAAATTAAAGCAAATATCTCAACCTATTCACACCCACGATCTCATTTAAAAAATGTCTGAAAATGAAGGTGAGAATCTACACTGGCTCTGAAGTCGAAAGTGAACTCGAAGTCGCGAAAAAGGACTACTTACAGGCTGCAATTGGGATTTCGACCGCAAAGAAAATGATCGCGATCCCAAAACTGTTGGATTGGTATATGCTTGATTTCGCTAAGGATATGGACTCGTTGCTAGATTGGGTATGCCTTCAGTTACCAAATGAAGTCGGAAAAGAAGCCATGAAGTGCCTCGAGAGAGAGAAGAGCGTACCACTTTCGCATTGTGTTCGAGTTATTCCTTATGAGTTTCGGTTCAGGTATCTTCTGCACAAATAAAAATCTTTTTTGCATTGGTCTTTAAGAGATTCTTGAGTTATAGATTTGTATACAGCATGATAACACATAATGGAAGTAGGTATATATATAATCCATTCACCACCATTGTAAGTATTATTCATTAAGTTGGTTGGTATATTATTTCAATTTTTTTAGTTAAATGTGGATTGGTTGGGCTTGTTTTTGAAGAGATTTGTTGGAGAAAGAATGAATGTTGTGAAAGGTTAAGAGATTCTATATAACAAGAAGGTATATATTGAATGCATACAATGGGAATCAGTATTATTCTCAGGCCCCCTTTTTGGCCTTAAATTACTTCTCTGTGCATAATCATCAACCAAGTCCATGTGTCAGTTCTTTCTCTCTCCCTCTCTAAACATATTATTGAATGGGTGTTTTTTATTCTTTTCCGTTGGAGTTCACATCGGCTAGACACTGATTATTGTTAGAACTTGTTTATATGTAGTAACCTTCCCTATCTCTATACCGGCTTTTTTAGAGAGAATTTAAAAGGTTTCACATATTATTAGAGTCAGGGACTAGCACTTGATAGGGACTCCATACACTCTTTTGCCTCAAGGGGGCCATCTAGCCTCTTTTTGAAGTGGTGTGTTCGAGTCTTGTATTGGCTAGACAGGGACCATTAAGCCAATATCTATATAGGAACTTCCCTCTCTGTATAAGAGACTACTTTAGAGAGAGATTCCAAAGGGTTTCACATATTCTACCATAGTATTGGAGTTAGGGTCTAGGACTTCACGTGGTCTTTCGCCTTCATTCTTGAAAGTGTCATCTAGCCTATGTTTGAGTGGACGTGTTGGAATCCCATCTCGGATAGAAACGGACCTTTAAGCCTAAGGAATCTTTTAGATGTAGATTCCAAGGAATTCCACTTATTCTAGCATATACAATCCAAAACCTAGGATTCAACGCTAGTTCCACCAAACAAAGATAAGACGATCCATCAACATTAGTGTTGGAGTCTCCCATTGGCTAAATACAAATTATAAAACTTGTATCTATGTTGAAACCTGCCATCTTTCTATAACGGCTCTGTTAGACAAATTCAAAAGAGTTTCATATACTTAACGCAGATTAAACCCAATCAAGATTGGATGAGTAAGGAAATATGGTGATATCTTTTTGTGGGTTAGTGGTAATTAATATGATAGAATTGTAATTATGTATAAAAAGGAAAAGAGACTTAAAGGGAAAATGGTGGTGGTCCTTGGTGCAAAGGACAATGATAAAGGTCTACTACAATGACAACCCATGTAACCATATTGAAGCAAAGAACAAAAAGCAGTGGGGGCATCTCTTATTGTTCTTTCATATTCATACATAACTGTAATAGTTTTGTTTTTATTTTCTTTTTAGTGTAAGTTTGGAAACAAGTAGGAAGTGGCTCTTGATTTATGCTCTAATGGATACAAGGTTACACAATTAAAGAACATGGTACTTTGTGTTTGTCTTACTTCCACTTTTATCACTTGTATCAATGCCCCCCTTTTTTCACCATATGGCATTTCTCCTTTCAAATTTACTTCATATTATATATAGAATATATACACACATGACACATGTCCTATAAAGTATGTGCATCTAAAGTGCACATTGTAAAGCATGAAAATTTGTACAGGGGGACCCTTCATAGGACATCTCTTTTCGTCTTTTTATGGTTATTTAATATGCGGTGTAAGATAAAATAAAATTTTGTTACCCTTATATTTGTGTGCGTTTCTAAAATAGAGGGGGGGGGGGGGGGATTAATTTTGTTCTATCAAAATAGGGAGACAATAGTTATAGGATGAAGAAAAATTGATATATTGCTCATGTCAAATTTAACATCCTAAAACCTTTTACAATTCTTTTACCTATATACATCACTCTCGCCCATTTGAGCCTGTAGAGTTGATACCAGTTGAGTCTGCTCCTTTTAATTTATGGGTGAATGTGAGAATATCTTGTTCATTATTTACCACTATAATAAAGTATTTGAATGGAAAATTATGGAGATCATAAATGAATATTTATTTTGGTCTTACCTATTATAAATATCTAACATTTATCAAAAACATGGGGTTCAGTTACCCAACAAATGGCTCGAGTTTTGTTGGTTTAGGGTTGGGATTCGAATGGGTGAGATTTTCAAAAAAACATTAGTTCAAGTTGTATTTACCTAAAGTTAGCTAAACCGGTATTACATCAAGTTAAACATAGTGTTCTCGATTTTCGAAACAAGTTTACGGTGTTGTTTGATTCAGGCATGAGAACGGAAATGAAAATAAGATAGAATGAAAATGAGAATAGGATCTTATTCCCCCCAATCTAATCTGGAATGAATATTTGGTTTTATTAAAAGGACCAACCAATTATGTTATATAAGACCAAACACTTTGCTTTATTTTCATTCATATTAATTACTATTTAATACATCAAACCAAACAAGCCCACACATTTGGCATTGCCGAAGCTTTCACCTTGAGGTTCTTTTGCTGTTCAAAAAAAAAAAAAACATTTAATTGCAAGCAAAAAAATGTTTGATTGAGATTTGCTTAAAGTTCGTTTTCGAAAATTTAATAGCAAACACCTAAGATCTTGTCCCCTAATTTTCTTCATTGGGTATTATAGTTTTTTGTTACAAGACTTATAATGAACATCAAGAAATGATATGTAGTGCACATTTATAAATTTTGCAGTTTTTGTCCCAGGTTCTTATACAAAAAGAGTTATCATTTTATTACTTTATTTATGTTCTGAAATTCATATAAATTTAAAAACGTTATTATTATATCTCTATCTTATCTGTTTTAAAGATAAAAAAAAAACGTATTGTTCCTATGATGCAAACCAGCATGTTTTTTTTTTACTATAATTAAAATGTAAATTAAATGCCTTTAGATATTCCGATATGTTTATTATATCTATAATAGTTGTGAGTTGCGATTTGTGAATAAATAAATACTTTTTTTTTTTTAAATCAATACCCTCAAGCCCAATTGCAATGGGCTCTAATTAAAAGGCTCATAGCTGACACTGATAATTTTTTAGTAAATTGCAGGTGTCTAAGGAATGTCAAAAATAATGGATTTAGATCCTTAATTTTATTTATCATATAACAAACTTTTAGGTATGTAATTTTTTTATGAATTTAATTCATGATATAAACTGCCATCTATTTTCTTTGTTAGGTAAGAGGATATAGTAGTCAATTTACCGATTTTCTATATTTAATGATTATCTAATTGTCTTTAAATTATATTTTATGTATTATTATATCAGTTATAATCAATGCTCTAAATAGTGTGAGGGGCGGCGTAGCAAGGCCAAGCCTCAAGCTTTGGAAGCCAAGACAAGGTAATGACGTTTTTTAAGGCGTGACTTATGACAACAAATCTTTATATCACATATTATATACATAAACATATGTTTTTCTACTATTGGTCAATGAATCTAGGATAATAAACAATTTTAATTAAATTATATATTAAAAACTAACAAATTAAACATTAAAAAGCCAAGTTAAATAAAATATCGTGATGCAAAAACTACACATTACACCATTACTATCTTAGGCAAAAAGTGACGTGAAACATAAGCCTTTTGAGCCACGACACCCATGGTGACTATTGCGGCGGCTAACCACGAAGACCAATCATGTAATTTACTCTTAAATATAATAAGTTTTATACTATAATTTGTAAAATTCAATGTAAAATTTAAGAGTAGATTACATGATGTGTCCTTCTGGTTTATGTGTTTTAACAAGCTAGGTCCCTATTTTGAAATATTCATAGATTACATCCCTATGGTTTTAGATATAACATATTAGGTCCCTGGACTAACTCCGTTATGCTTTTTTTTGTTAAGTTGGTTAACCAAAAGGACATTTATAATAACCATAGGAATGAGACATGTAATCTCTCTATATATTATATATTATATACTAGATACGTAGGGGCACAATGTGGTGCAAAACATCTTAAGCTATTTAGCACTTTCACAAATAATTTTGTTTCGTGTCAATTTTATTCTCTATCACTTAATTCCAATTTTATGGTTTTATGATTTTCTAAGTCGTATACCCCCCACCATACCCGATCCCACGGTCCCATTGGCAGAGGCGCGGTCCCCATACTTTAAACCTAGGACTCCAAACATATTGAATACACCTATACCTCTACCGCTGGAACAGATTAGCAGGTACAGATGTAACAACCTTTTTATAGAATATTATAATATGATAATACCGCAGTTCTATAATGAATATTTCAAATACCATATTATTGACCTGGGATTTTAAAGTTACTATCAACGACTATTGTGAACCTAGGATTTTAAAGTAGCTATCAACGACTAGTGTAGACAATGTACAAGTTTTTGACCAAAAGTAATTTCCATCAGCAAAAGACCATCAGGATATTAGGTGTAATGACTAAATAAATCCTTATAAGTACTTTCCCACATAGTTGATTGTGGGGTAATCTAATTCTTCAATACAATCAACAAAATTCTGATTTTTTTTTTTGTTAATTCCATTGTGCCTTTTTTATTAAGTCAACAAAATTTGTTCATATTCTTAAACGTCAAGTAGAACAATACGGTATTTGAAATATCCGTAGCAGACTTGCAGTATTATCGTATTATAATCTCTTAAAAATGTAACAATCATGAAATATTGTATTAAAATTAATCATGGAAAAATAAATCAAATTTTGTAAAAAAAAGGGTTTAATTCACGAAAGTGTATCCAACTTGTCACGAAAAGTTATTGTACGTACTGTACTTCCATTTGTTCCATTTTTTTTTAGAAACGGCAGAAGGTATATTACCAAATTACCAAAAACACCAAGTACATACCAAAAGTCTAAACCCAACATAACAGCACCATAGTGCAGATACAAAATAGAGCTACATTAACTATAAAGAAAACCCATCGAAACAAACATGAAAAAGAAAACCACAAACGAAACTACCCAACGCCAAAGGAGAAGGTGATCAGAAACGCAAGCTCCGTTCGTGAGACGCAAACCAAGCTCGCCGATGACACCACCAACTCGAACTGCTAAGAGCACCCGTTAACCCCTCATCATATCCAGCAGCAGCCTCTGACGCCCCGATCTAATCGCTGCTGTCCCCAAACATGCCATCCGAACAAAACGAAACAAAAGCCAAAAAAGAGAGCAGCATCGAACCACAAATAGCAGTCCCGGGATTAAACGCGAAACAGAACAGACGGGAGCCGTTACAAACCGAACAGAACCAGTTGGGTATACTTTCGTGACAAGTTGGGTATACTTTCGTGACAAGTATCAAAACCTAACATTTAATGTATTTCGTGACAAGTTGGGTATACTTTCGTGACAAGTTGGGTATACTTTCGTGACAAGTTGGATACATTAAAATGATAGGTTTTGATAAAGTCGGATACATGCAATGACCATTTCTTAAACTCTGATACACTAAATGGAACAAATGAAAGTATAGTACACACATTAACTTTTTGTGATAAGTTGGATACAATTTCGTGAACTAAACCTCCAAAAAAAACTCTCTTAATTATTTACTGTAACCATTGTTTTCTTTTTTCAATTAGACTCACATTCAATATTTTCCATTTTGATTCTAGGTCACTTGTGGTTCTCTGATTAACATAATAAACAAATAAATTGATGTGATATTTCTCTATAAACTCAAAAGTTACAATATAACTTGATAGATTGAGATCTACATGATTAGTAATTATAAAATTTATAAGTTATTGATGAAAACAAATACAGAATAAAAAGAAGAGCTGAAAATTCACTATAGCAATTGTGAATAATATATGGTAACATTAACTGATGATCTCAAAAAACACAAATTTAATATATGGTAACAAAGTTTAATAAATTCTACAGGAATTTTCCATTGGAATGCTGTTTGTAAACATGGGTTGGTTTTTATAAAATTGCTTTAAAAAAATGGTAATATTAAACTATTAATAAAATATCACCCATCTATATTTTACACCTTATAGATCTTAGCTTTGTGTTAATAAAATATCAAAAGCCGTCTATTTTTTTCTTTAGCAAAATCAAATACTTCTATTTTCTAATATGAAAAGTAATTTCCAACTATATAGGTTTTGTCTTCTTAATATGTGGCATTAGCATATCACATAGTGAAAATGGAGCATATCACAAAGTAACTTTTCAGACTTCCACAGGTTTAAAGATGTATTTTTTTTTTTTCTAAAAACAAATAACTCCTTAGTTTTTATGTTTGCGATTTAATATCAAATTTTCTCCTTATTTTAAAATAACTACTTTTCTAATCCCTGTAGTTGCCACTTTGTTTCACTTTTAGTCTCCTGATTAGCTCTCATTAAAAAGACCTATTAGTTTAGGAGAATTTTTAATCATTTCCCACCCTTCTCATATTTTTTTTGAAATAATACATATATACATACAAACTTGTTGGATCCCCCCCCCCCACCCCACACACACACATAATCCTTCTGCGACCTCCCACACCCTCTTCATCAGCACACTCCTAGAGAATGAAGAACTCCCCTCCCTTTTCTTCGACCCAATGAGCATAAAAACTCTACTCTATTTTCTTAATAATGGCTATATTTGCAACGCCAAATGCACAAGCCTCACTTGCTGATAAGCCTCAATTAGGGAATGGTTGCGTTTCCTAGCTTGTACCATGAAACACATAGCATGCGTATTAAATATGTAATAATCAAGTTTATACCCTTTCAATTGACATATTATATTATTTTATTTTTTACTATTTGTATTAACTACATATTATATTATTAGACATTTATCTTAATTATATTATAAAATATTTGTAATATGATATATCTATAATACCAGTTTTGGTCTTTTTACAGACTTATAAGCTAGTTTTTGTCAAACATAACTTGTTCGTCAGCTAGCTTATTAGCTACCAACAACTAGCTTATGGGTTTTACAAAAAAATATATTGCAATAAAAACCTTTATGATATACATAAATGTTTTGTTTTAATCCCTCCCATTAACTATTTGTTAATTCCATCCGTTAAGTGAGAGACATTTTGCTCTCTTTTCATTTTCATTTTTGATTTCATTTTCTTTATTTATTTTATTGTACAAGTTTCAACTGCATGTATACATGCCTAAATTGCATTTAATGAAAAAAAAACCTAGATTAATTGAACATAAAAGAACTCCACACGACCTCACTGTCTCCCTTCTATGGTAAACACCCCATGCCAAACAGCCCTTCCCAGTCGTCAATACGTGGTATCATAATCCGATCTAGGTTGGATTAATTCGGTTTGGGTTGCTTAAACTCATGCTAAAATCATCCCAAACATAACATCATCTTCATCTAGATTATACAACCCTATCCTAAAGTTAAAAACCGAAATAAAAAACAAAATCTAATTAGTATATCAATTCGAACCCTAAAGAGTTTCGAACCAATAGGGTTTTTTTTGCAATAAAAGTACATTAAAGAAAATGAAATTATCTAATTCTTTTTGAAATAAAAGTAAAGAAAGAATAAAGGACTGTAATATCTTTTGATTTACGGATTCTTTTAACAAGGTCGTTGTGTAGAAAATCATAACCAAATATATGTGTCTAACACATGGGTTTCCCTACATTAAAAAATTGCATGGACAACAATCTAGAAAGACAACAAACCATACGGATCAAAAATGCAATTTACTCCTTTGAAAAGAAATGAATAGAATGAAAATTATGTTTATTTTTGTATATCATTTACCAAATATTTCTTATGTTTGTTGTGTATGTCCACCCATCATGCTAACAAAAGAATACATTAGTATGGTAAAATCGATTATCATTTGGAAATTTTGTATTTTCGATAATTTATTAGATAATTTATCAAGCAAGTAACTTAAACATATACATAATTTGAATTTATTGTTAATTTGGCAGCTAGGAACAATATATAACAAGTATCGGTTTTTGACAAAACATGTAATTTTCATAGGCAAAAAACCATCATGATGTTAGATGTAATGACTAAATAAATATATCACTAAGCATCGTGGTTTTGTTTTGCTTCAAACAATGGCTTAAAAGATGTGAGAAACAAGTTATTTTGCCACATGGTTGATTTTAGGGAATTACAATAAGAAAAATTATGTTTTTTAGTGATGTGATTTTGTTTTTATTGGTTGAAAGTCTTTTAGACCGAGTCAACAAAATGTATCTATGTTCTTAACCATTACATAAAACAATATAGTATTTGAAATATCCATTGTGATAATATTGTATTATAGTCTCAAGAAAATATAACAATCATTGAAATATTGTATTAGAATGAAGTGCAACAAAATTTATCTTAGTTACCAGTGGTGGATCCAGAATTTTTCTTTAGTGGGTGCACCTTTAACCTAGATAAAAAGTCCGTAAATTGTTGGTTATATTTTCAGCCTATTTCCATCGTTTTGAGAGATTTTTAAAGTTTTCTTAGTTGAATTTAAAGGATATCTAAGGTTTTTTTGTGATTTAAAGGATTTTCGTTTTTTTTTGTTGATTCTGAAAGAGTTTTAGATTTTTTTGATTGATTTCATGATATTATTTTTGGTTAATGGGGTGCCATTCGCAAAATCACTGGGGGGATTTACCATAGAAATTAAAATATATATTATTTTTACCTCTTAGAAAATTGATATTTAAGTTTTGAGTGGGGTCATTTCCCCCCACTCCCAAAGGGCTACATCCGCCCCTGTTAGTTACTATTTAGGGGTTGTTTAATTATTAAGTTCTTACTAGGCAAACACTTATAGGCAAGAGAATCACCTTCATTTACCTTGTCGTATAACATCATTGACCATAAAAATTGATTGTTGGTAAACATTTTAAACTCGATAAGCTCTTATTGGGGAAAGATTTGTTTCCCACACTTACCCAATAAGCTTTTCGATCCTTTACATGTTTAATCAACAAAGTAAATGATATTGGTAAAAGTTTAAAAACAGTCTCTTAGTATATCCATTGTTATCAATTGGATCACTATTTAATGTTTTCCCTTGTTCCCATTTTACCTAATAAATGAGTTTTCAGTGTATAAAACATAAACTATATTTGATGTGACATTTTTTAAAGAAAAAAAAAAAGAAAATTAATTATTATAACCATTTTAAAAATGATGTAACACCTCTTGGCAAAATCTTCCCAAAACTCACGAAGTAACCATCATCTCTTCCCAAAACAATCCTCCCCGTGTGGAGATCCCCTTTTCAAGCCAAATTTTGAAAAAAAATCCGTCCCAGGCAAGTAATTTGAAAATTTTACAATTTTGGGGAGGAGGAGATCATAATTTTGACCGAAAAAAAAGACTCCTCCATCTAAGGAGGATTATTTTGGGAGGAGCTGATGATTATTTTGTAAGTTTTAAAGCGGTTTTAGCTAGAAAGGATTACACCGTTTTTAAAATGATAATAATAATTAATTTCTCAATAAAAAACTATAATATAACTTGATAATTGTTGTGGTGAAATTCTAAACGTCCGACCGACGAAATTATAAGATCAAATATTACAGGACGAGCAGTGGCGGATCCAGAAATTTAGGTGATTGGGGGCACTCCTAAGGGGGATAAAAGGGAGTTATAATTACGAAGCTAAATAACCCATTCAAAGCAAAACGGTTTCAGCTTATTCAGTTTTTAGGTTAAATGACTGATGTTTTCGGTTAATTTTTAGTATTACGGTTAAACCAAATAGCATATTATACTATTCTTTTGTTAATTTTAAGTCTATATGAATTGGTTTGAGCTTCTTTGATAATCGAAGATTCATCAAAAGATGAGAATAGTGGGGGCACAAAGCAAAAAATATAGGGGCCTTAAGGTAACTAGGGAGAAAGCTTAAGGTTAATTTAAGTTATTTCTATAAAGAGTTTTGGTTTCATTGGGGGCCTTTGCCCCCACCCCTCAAAGGCTGCATCCGCCCCTGAGGACGAGTCTTGTATTTAGACAAGGTTCTTAAGATTGAATACAGCAGACACATTTGTCTTATGGATTTGTCATTCATCTTACGTTTTTGTCGTACGTCTTACGTTTATATCGTACGACGTCTTAAGATTTCATACGACCGTCTTAAGATTTCGTAAGATGGTGATTATCTAACCTATAACTGCTGGTTTAATGTATATTTATGCAGGATTAAAGCTCATGAATGCTTAGTAGATGTAACCGACAATGGACATAAAGCACAATTAATGGTGATCGACCGTTACAAATATCGCCATTAAGAGTATCAACTAGCGGTTACAAGTTTTCCACTATATAAGGAACACTCCGGCTCATATGGAAGACCCCCGACAATCGATACAACTGAATCTACTTTCGAATTCTTTTATACTTTGATATTTACATGCGATATTTGTACTTACGACATAAGTTACTTTCGCATGTCTTGTGTTTATATCTTCATTGTAACGTAAGATATGCTATTGCACTACGAAGGATATCACCCTTATTGGTGATATATAATTCAATGTCGACTATTTCTTAGTCGGCCGCGGTTTTTACCCTCGATGGGGTTTTCCGCGTCACTAAAATCTCGTGTCTTTTTCCTTATTTGTTTTGTGCATGATTTATTGAAGTTTCATTTCTCTCGCCGGGATAACAATCATAAGCGAACCTTAATTCGTCCGTAGATGCGATTTTTAGCATAAACAATAATCTTACATCATCATTAATTTACAAGCAAAAAATTATCTTCACATAAAATAAAAACTAAAGAAATGTTATTATATCTTGATGCATTTTAGGCTTTTAGCTACAAAACTACTCTCTTTTTCATCGTCATCGTTAAATAAAACCAAAATTATTAATATGGTCTATAAAGTTCTCAAATCTATATATATCCTAAAAGTATTTAATTCTATATATAGTTACTGTTAGATCCTCAATATAATGTTAGATTTCTTTTCTGAATTTATATATGTTTTATTGTGAACCATATTTATTGTTAATTTATCATGTGGTCATATTTAAATAGTTTATATTGTTTTCAACAAAAGCATGCAAGATTCCTTTTGTATCATTGATCCGTTGACCATTTTAACCAATTAAAGGTGCCACGGTTTTGTAATTTAATATTTCTTTTCCGCTTTTATCATTTTGTCTTATGCTATAATTTTATAATTAAAAGAAAATTAAATATATTTAATATTAATATTAATGTTTATCTTGATTTTAAAATTCAAGTTCGTTGGCAATGGAGATCAAGCAAAAAGTTACTTTAAAAAGAAATATGAAGCTTAATTTGGTTTATATATCCCATGCATCTAACTAGCTCGTTGGTTTGTCGGTTCCACCGATTAGACCCTTAGAATGATTCAGTCGAGCCGCCCATAGAGACAAGTCGTCGGTGAGTTGTATAAAAGTTCTTGGGAAATTCGTTTCCTTTGTAAAGTAGATGACATGCGTCATTATATTCTAAAACCAAATATATTTTGAAAATCAGATATCAGAATAACTTTTAATAGGAAAAAGAAAACAACTTGCATATCAAAATTCACTACAGCAAATTCGGATGGATAGGGCACACCAATATCTTATTGTCTTAATAGACTATTTTTATAGGACTTAAGTTTTGATGGTTGGGTTTTCGTGAGAAGTAGAAGTTAATGTGAGAAGAATGAGAAACGGTTGTCAACTATTGGATGAGAAGTTGATACACATTAGGATGAAATGCAAGAGATCAATTACTTTTTGAAGTGAATTCATGGGAGGGAATGAGATTAAAACTGATCAATGGTTCAAATCTATTTCTCATTTTAAACTCAACTTGTCATATGTTTCTACACTTAGATTTTGATGACTAAACACTTGTTTGTATTATGACGAAGGATCATGTGCAAGTTAAGTTAACATGAGAAATATGATAAGTGGATCCGAATCCTTGATTACAATTAATTTACATCTGACCCATAAATCACACTAGATAGGGGATTGACCTAGATACATCTTATCTTGTTGCATTTCGTCATAATGCATGTGCATCCAACGGTTGATAACCGATTCCTACACTTTTCAAGTTAACTCAACTTTTCACCAGAATTCAACGACACATAAGCTTATATGGGACATCCTTGGACACTTTAGCAAGCTATTTAAGATACTTATTTTGGAGAAGGAACGTGTGAGAAATTGAGTTAATGTGAGAAGTGGATCTGAATGCTTGATCTATTTTAATCTTATGCCCTTCCATGAATTGCGATTTAGAAGGAAATTGATCTGGGTTTTTTTTTATCTCGGTACATCTCACCCTGATGTACATCCAACATCGATAACCACTTCTCATCGGAACCTAACCCTACTTATTAAAACTACTTAAGTGTCCTAGTATCCCTGTTATAAAAGTAAAATAAGTGTCCTATAACAAGATATGTCTATAGGACATTCCTTGAGAGTGTAATATAAAAGGGCTAATAGGACATTTTGTTTCAAATGTGTCCTATAAGATGTCCAAATGCATTTTAAAAATAATTGTTGCTTTTTTTCTTTCCCTAAAAAACATATCTTATTTTGTGGATTAGAAGCATTTAAAAATAGCTCGACATCTAGGTGCTTTCTACAACTCGGCTAGGAGCTTGCCTAGGAGCTCGACTTCAAGGGCTTACCAATTGACCTATTACCTCCCCTTCTAAAGTCTTGAGTTCAAGTCTGAATTCTTTCTGACAAACGACTATCACCTAAATATTAATTTTCAAATAATACAAAAATTGACATGATGTATAATTTAGTAAAAGTTTTTAATTAGTAACCAAATATTTAATTACAACCATTTTAATTTCTTGAAAATTATGGCATTTGAGACTTCATATTCCATGATATTGAGATTCATGTAAAATGTTTTCCCTATATAAACTCGACATAGACCTTCCTTCCGTCCTTTTGGGATTTGGTGGTCATTGATCATCCACTAAAGTCAACAGTGCTGTGGCGGATTGGTTATTGCTCGGGGGATTCATAGCACCGAAATCGAGTTCGAGCCTTCCCGTGCGCATCCCTGAGGACATTTAAGTGGTGCCATGTTTTGCCCCCAAAATTGTCGGGGGTTAGTCGGGCTTTGACCCGGACACCATTTCAAAAAAAAGGTACTCCTCTAGAAGTTAAATATGGGTATGTCGACTCTAAGGTGACATTTGTTTTTTAAGGGGTGCTAAAGTCTGAAGTCTGATTTTACTTCTGACTTTTAGTAGGTGGTGTTGAAGTTTGAGATTTGAAGCAATATGATTACTTGTTTTTGTAAACTCACAAGCATCTGTATATGGATAATTGTCTATTTTATCCCTAAAAAATTCAACCTAAATACATAAAAATGAGCATCAATGATAAAATAAAAAAACAAAAGAATCAAATAGACTAAAAAACTATTAACGAGTAATGAATGCATTGTAGTTATTA
This sequence comes from Centaurea solstitialis, assembly GCA_030169165.1. Taxonomy (NCBI): domain Eukaryota; kingdom Viridiplantae; phylum Streptophyta; class Magnoliopsida; order Asterales; family Asteraceae; genus Centaurea; species Centaurea solstitialis. Next base: position 31,094 of record JARYMX010000214.1, on the reverse strand, counting down.
TGATAAATAATAAAAAAAACTAGATACATGCTATGGACTGAAATATAATTAATATATATATATCTTTTAAAATACTTATACATGAATTATTAAATAAAAATTCAAACATGATGACGAATCTCAGCCACTTATTCGGTCAATAAAGACGATTTTGACCAGTCCCCCCTTTTAATAATCTCTACCCTCCCATGAATCGCGTCAATTGTCCGTGATCGCGTCCACCGTAATCGAAGATGTGTAGCTGAGATTCGTCCTCACGTTCACAACCAAAACTAAATGCATATTTGAACCTGACCTGACATTACTATACATTAAGTATTTATAAAGAATGGTGTTATTTTCTAAAGGTTTGATCAAAAATCAAAGTATTAGAAATTCTCATGTAAAATATATTAAATAATAATAAAGGATGGAATATGTTTTGATAGAAAATTTTCCATACATTGATCGTTTTAGGTATCATGTTTATATACGTAGAAAATTACATAATATATACATAATGTGCTCAACTAACCAATTTTTATGGTTTATATATATGAACTGCTAAAGAAATTAGGCGTTTACTTCAAATATTTATGATTCCTCTAGAACAATCACCAATTATTAGGTAGAGACAGTGATGGAACCAAAAATTTCAATTAGATGGTTCTTTTAAATGTAAATATTTAAATACATTAATAAAATTTATACAATGATATTCTAGCTATTGGTGAAATGATATATTAAAGAAATAAATTTATATTACTAATTTGTATAATTAAGACACTAAGGCTTGGTTTGGCAAACTAACTAATAGCTGATAACCTAGTTGTTGACTAATAAGCTAACCAGTAGCTAATAAACTAGCTTATAAATAAATTATGTTTTGCAAAAACTAGCTTATGAGTATGTAAAATGACCAAAAAGAGTACCGGGTGTAATAATTGATATTAATAAGGGTATAATCGGAAAAAAGCTACAAAAAACATCTAAAAAGTTACTCCAAGTAGCATTTCAATAAGCTAGCTTACATGTTTGGATGAACTAGCTTATTTTTGCCAAACACAATCTAAGGCATTGTTTGGTAAGCACAAAGTACCTTATAAGCTAACTTATTTTTTGTTTACATGTTTGGATGAACAAAAAAAGTAGCTTATAAGCTAGTTTTTTGACAAGCTACTTGGAAGTAACTTTTGGAGCTTTTCATAGCTTTTTCTAATTATACCTTTATTAATGTTAATTATTATATCTCAATATACCATTTTTGGTTATTTTACATACTCATAAGCTAATTTTGTCAAATATAATTTGTTCATAAACAAGCTTATCTGCTACTAGGTAGCTTATCAGTTTACAACTAGCTTATTAGCTAACAGCTAGCTTATTAGCTAGTTTGCTAACCATAGTCTAAGCATCTATTATTTTCTAAAATATTTTAATGATAACTTTATAATTAACGTCAACAAATACATCAAAATCGACATAATTAGTTAGTGGATATAAATATAGGTAAGTTCTAGTCTTTTTGAAATAAAAGATATGTGAGCAAGAAACTAAAAACAACCAAATAACGACTTCACTATGCAAAGAGGACCTTCTAGAAAGTTATGGGTGAGCAAAGATGAGGCGAGTGACCGTAGTTTAGGACTTAGTTATAACATAAAAAGACACCTAATTTTAATAGTGTGTATTATTACATATTTTCATTAGAAAAAGACACCTAATTTTCTAGCGACTTCAATGTTTTTTGGTTGATTTCATTTAGCTTTAAGTTTTTTTTGTCGATTTCAAAGAACTTTTTTCGTTGATTTTGAGAGTATTCTTTTGTTGATTTCGGGACACTTTTTAAAGTTGATGAAGCCAAAACAAGAGTGTTGTTTTGGTTGATTTATGTTTTTAACCTAAGAAATTTCGGTTTTTTAATGGGGTACATTCCCCCAACCCCTAATTACACACTACATCCGCCCATTTTGATGGTTCCAAAGAGTTTGATATTTTTTTTCTACAAATTACCAAGAATCAACCCTTGCCAATGATAGAATCCCAAACCGATTTTAGTTAATTTTGCACCACCAATTTGTCCACTAACTTTTGTGATGATTATGTGACGAATCACCTTTTTAGTGACAAATTTATTAAGAACTTTTATGTAGGTTAGTCTTCTATTTACTGGTGTCACCTCTTTTCTCACAACCTGATAACCAACCACACTAATGAATTGAGTTCGGGAGGGAGTTACCCTGGTTGACCCGGTGTCACAAATTCAACTACTTCTCTAGTGATGTTGATCGTCACTTTCGGTTATTTTGCATTTTGGTAATCGATCATGTAAAAAATAGTCTTTTTATATTTTCGACGGATGGGGATATTTTTTACATGATCGATTACCAAAATGCAAAATAACCGAAAGTGTTGACTGGAGCTAGTACTGTGACACCTGCTTAATGATGTAGACAAATAAAAGCTTGTGACCTATGATGGATGAAAGACGTCGTGAGGCTCGTGTTTTGGGAATCGGATGACCAAGCCAGTTGTGAGATGACGGTAGAGGCATAAAGTGGGATTCTAGTGCTCAAATAAGTGTAAGATCATTTTATACATGGTCACATGGAGCTAACACTTTGGTGACATCTTGTCTCTAAATTCGAAGTAGTGGGTTACTGGGTTTAGGTGCTACCATTGGGATTAGTGTTCCCATTTTAGGTAACCATTTTGCTGATTATAACTTAACCTAGCACCGGTTAATTAGTTGTCACATCATTTCGGGTTGTTGGGAGGACTTATGGTGTTGTAAGACAATGGAACTTCATCATATGTATGTTGGTATATTATTGCTTTATTTGTTGACATTTTTTTTTGTTTGTTCACATTTCATGTATTTGGGCTTCTATCGGTCACCTTTGAAAATATCCTAAAGAGTTGTTAAAATAGAAAGCGATTTTACGACTAACTTAGAGACGACCGATGACTACTATGACTTTTGAATATAATATCATTGGATCCTTTCCGTCTCAAGATAAATGTAAACATTTTTAAATTTTAGTATTCCAAAATAAATGTCCACTTTGAAAACAAATATCTAAATTTCATATTCTATCCATAATTATAAAATAGAGAAACTCTCTCTTACTATATATATATATATATATATATTATATTAAAGATTTAGGAGTTATTAGAAAATGTAATAAATATGTAGTTATGAAATTTGGCATGAGATCATGTGATCGACAAGTGTTATATTCGATGAGAAATATGAAAAATATTTTTAAACTGTTGATCACTTTTAATCAAATATCCTTCCATAAATTGCAACTTAAAAGGGATTAATTTGGTACATCTCAATGCATCTTGATATTCGTCCATTTCTCACCAAATTTGGCATTTTAGACCGAACCCAACCCTATAAATTTATGTGTTTTTTTATCATGTTCTAGCTAAGTCCTAAACTTGTAGCAAAAAGAAAGTAAAGTTGCTGGTTAGCAATCTCTCCATCCATGTATAATCTTACTTTACCTTCAAGTACAAAATACATAAAAAAAGTTAACACATGAAAATTAGCTGCAGTTAACAAGATACATTAAAACCAACAACTTTTATATATCACAAGGGGCTTTCTTGCAATAAAATTTTCATAAAAACCCAAAAAAGAGAAAAACAAATTGCAACTTGTTCAATATTTTATTTATTTTTATTTCATATTTCAAAGAGTCAACTTTATTTGGCTCCAATGGACCTTCTTCCCTCCTTCCTAAACCCAAACTCCTTTCACTTATAAACCACCAAACTTCCATCCCTCTTTCACTCACTAAATCTTCCATTCAATCCTTCCACCACCATCACCATGGACATAGCAGCAGCCATGGATTTTGACTTCAATTCTTCACCTTATAATCACTACAACAGTGCCCCATCCAGCCCCACCCGCCTCACCGACTTCTACTGCCAATTCGATGAGCTCTTCATCGCCGCCGAAGCCGCCACCCGCACCGCCTCTCTTGCCGCCGTCCCCTTCGCCTGGGAGGAAAAACCCGGCGTCCCTAAGGGCCTCAATAACCCATCCGAGGACGATTTCTCGTTCGACGTGATTTGCCAATTCGGCCGGGACTCAGTGGCCCCGGCCGAAGATTTGTTCCACGGGGGCGTAATCAAGATTGCCGACCCAACGACGAAAGAGAAGAGGGGGATAGAGAGAGAAAGAGGAAGAGAGAGAGGGTTTTCGAATTCTTCGTCACGAAGCCGAAGAACGAGATCGATGTCTCCGCTTGGCGGCTCGGAGTACCGCCAACAACAACCACGACAACAACAAATAGCGACGGTTAATAATGTAAAACCGACGGGAGCTTCGACTTCTCCGAATTCATCGGAAAGTGGGTCGAGAAAATGGAGCTTTAAGGATCTATTCTTGTTTCGGAGTGCTTCGGACGGGCGGGCAATGGACCGAGACCCGTTGAAGAAATACTCCAACGGTTTCCAAAAAAAAGATCAAGATTTCCGGAACTCGCCCGAGTCGGGGTCTGCGTCGAAGAGGAGGGGTCGGGCGTCGGCCCACGAGCTGCATTACAATTCGAATCGAGCGGTATCGAACGACATGAAGAAGAAAACATACTTGCCATATAGAAATGGTATTTTGGGAGGATTGGTTTTTAATTCATAAGAAGAGTATGCTACTAATTAAGATCTCCAAGACCTTTCAACTATTATCAAGAAAGTTTGATTTTTTTGGTTGAGTTAGGTTATGGCAGTTAATCTTGTATGCATTTTATTTTATGTACATATGTATGATATATTAGTCATATGAGTGTGTAATATGGATTTTAAGAATCAATATTATCCTTGAGCACTCACTTAATCAATTTGTTTCTCCAAGCATTAAATTCTTGTTGCAACTTTTATCAATGGAGTATGTTTGATGCATGGTTTAGAAAAACCAATCACTCAAATCCTTAATTCATTTAAAGAATGTGAATTAGGTGTAATAATTAAAACCCATTAGGTAATAATTTGAGTTATGTTAAAGGAAAAAGAGAACAGAACAATAACAAAGAATAGAGAGAATGAAGTCTATATTTCTCATTAATAATAAGCCCCTTAAATAGGGATGAGTTTACATAGAAAAAGAAACCTTCATTATGGTAATCTCTAATATATAGAAAATATTCTCTCAATCACTTCCTTTTGATGAGAGCACATAATCCTACAACACTCCCCCTTGTGCCGAGTCAAAGGAGTGGTGGTGTACATTCGTTGCCTCGTTAAAACCTTACGCCAAAATAAAAACCCAGTGGGAAAAATAAAAATATGACGAAGGAAAGAGTACAACGCACCGATTTTCTTTGCAGTATAGACTTTTCCTTTAGTCTAATGTATTCTATGATTTGTACATTAATCATGAGAATTAAGAAAACAAGATGGTATATGCAGTGTTGCCTCACTAAAACCTTACCCCAAGGAACAAAACCCAGTGGGAAAAATAAAACCTTGGGTGAAGGAAAGAGTACAACATACCAATATCAAACGTACAGTAGACTCCCCCTTTTGTCTACTACTCCCCCTGATTTGTGCATTAATCAAGGGATTTCCAAATATGGTTTTAGGTAATGGTTGGTAAATATGTCAAATACTTGTGACATCTTACTAGTATAATAACTTAAGCATAGTATGCTTTCTTTATCACCCTTTATGTATCTTACTTTCATCTAATGATACATGATGCATTAGTTCCATAATATTAACTCCTCTAATATATGTAATGATAGTCCTTAATCATGTATACTATTGTAAAGTAATATTGTTAGAATGATTCAACGAGGTAGTTACAGAAGGTTTGCTTAGTTTACTTTCAAGCAATCAACATGTTCCCTATGGTAATCCTTATCCAATTTGGGAACAACTTTAGTATGGGTTATACATATATCTAATATCAGCAAATAATAATTACTAATAGACTGATACATTAGTCATTTATAAGAATTGAAATTCCATTATCAACCCCAACCCTCTTTCTTTAGGGAAAATTATAAGCCCATGTCAATGGTTCAAAAATATTAATTTTAATACCATTTCAATGACGTTGCGTTGGCGCTGAGCTAAATATAGCTAACAAGTTCATTGAGATATAATATATGGTCAATTGTATTATCTAAAGTACAATAATGCGCCTATTGTACTTAGGTACAGAATTCCAACTCCGAACACCTCTTCGTCATCATCCTTTAGACGGAATAGATATTTCCTTATATCCAACACATTGACCGATCATGGGAGTGCTAGTCCTATGCGCTTAGTCCATATTAAATCGCCTGATCCATTTTGGGACATATACGCACCGGTGGATTAATATTCCACAAACTTGGTGTCATAACTCAAGTAGCTAGATAAAACCAAGTTTTCCCAGTGTCTTTGATCTCAAATTCAGATTTCAAGTAGCTTGTGGTTTCTCTTATTTCATCAAGAGTATCTATTATGTTCATACATCAACATATAAAGCTACACTGATAATCTGGAACTTGTTTTTCTAAATAAATACGCAAGGGCACTATTCATCGTTTTAAGAATGTTTTAGCTTTAATAAAACACACTTTGTGGTTTAGAGTTATTTAATTTGGTCAATGTGATTCCATCAAATACTTATATATATCTCTTAATTTAGATCCCTATAGATATATATATATTAACCACATTAGTGAGCTGCATTTTCCAATTCTTTGGAAACTACCATGCTAAATAATTAGCAGAATGTTTCAACGTTCATTACATGAGAGTAATTCTTGTTGTCAATCCAGGGCGTTGTGAGAAACCTTGCGCCAAAGGAAAGTCTTATACGTTACGACTTATTTATTCTCATTACGCTTCTAGAACAAATGATTTATCTATGTCCTACAGGCTTTACACTTGGTGGGTTAGCACTACCGAACCAAATACCTGTTCATTTGTCAAATATTATAATTATCCTGGATTGCTTATGTAGGCCAATTTGCTTATGTTGATATTTTTCAATTAAGCATGGTTCGATATCATCGTGCTTTATCATTTCATAAGAAACGATATATGTGAATATATCATCATTGGATATGATCTATCCAGCGATTCATATTCATTCGAGATTTTCTTGATCTTCAGAATCAATATTAACTTCGGAGCGTCCTCCAGTAATGATTCATGGACATAGTTTATGATCAGAAATAATCTCATAAAGGTTGATGATAAATATTGGTTGTGCCTTACTCTTCTCTTCCATTAGATGAGTATATATCGAACCAAGTAGCTTCCCCCATTTCCTTTTGGGAGCTACGGCCTTAACCACACCTCCACAATGTGTGATTGCAACGCTCTTTCCAGCGGCGTTATGCCCTTGTTTAGGGACTTTTTGACTTTACGGGTATATTTGCAGCTTGTATATATTATATTGTCACTTCTTGTATAACATTAAACATATCAGGTATCGAGTCTGATTCGTTTGACTTCAACTTTACTTTATGAAGTTTGGGGATCAAAATGAAATATAATGGAAATATTCCATGACAGTTCTCGTCGTTCCTTTGGAAAATCCTTTTTCCTATCTCCCCCTAACGACGGGAAGACTGTCATTAAAGTGACAATCCGCAAATCTTGCGGTATAAGAATCACCCGTCAAAAATTTTAAATAGCGGATAATTGTTGGAAATCCATAACCAACATAGATATTTCATCGTTTTTAATGACCCATTTTGGTGCGCTGGTGGGGCGCAATTGGCACATATACTGCACAACCATACATGCATAAATGTAAAAGATCAGGCATATATCCAGTTACCAACTGGTATGCATGATATTGGTTGGCTAGTAGTGGGTTTAAAAACAAATTAGTAAGGTTGCATGTAATATTGCATCCCCCATGTAGATGTATGTAGATTGGTGCGCATAACCAATACTCTAGCTATCTATATTCTTTTGATGACAACTTCTAATGCTCTACGAGACCATTTTATAACTACACATGGGGTATAGGAGACTTTACATTAATCTCACTATGCAATAATGTGAGTCCGATAATTGACAAGAATGCAATGTAATGGATCAAGCAATCAAATATGCAAGTAATATGAAGAACACGACAATACGACAAAGCATATGACTAAAGTTGTCAGTTGCAAGAACATTTAATAACGTTAGCTATCGACCCCTATATATAGAGCCGATGTTACAAAACAACCCCTAGAGTCTATGACTCTTCTAAGAGGCGCACAAAAGTATTGTTTTAAAGCTAACTATTACATAATATCAAAAGACGCCCCTGACTTCTTTACAAACACAATAAGTCAGGTTCTAACAATCTCCCCCTTTGGGAAGAAGTCAGAAAGGCGGCGGATACTTCAAAGCTGGTTCCCACTGCGAGAGCTGCAGGTACTCGTCCCATTCGCGGATCGATCTTGTACGGAGCTCCATCGCAGTTTCCACTCTTCTCAGCATCAGTCTTTCTTTAAGCTTCACCTCGATCAGATTCAGGGCCTCCTTCAGCTTTCTCTTCCACTGAGTCCCCTTGTACATTGGCATGTTCTCCTCCATCAGACGACGCTTCATCCCGTTGTAAACATACAGCAGAGTGCCGTCACAGAAGCTAGACAGCTCACTGAAACGCATGAATCTCCGCTGGTTCTTCCGGAAGGTGATATACACAACACCATGCTCTGGGAGTTCCGTTGGGAAGTAGGGCAGGTATTGGTCCAGTAGATTTGCCTCCAGGTTGGGACGCAGCAGATTCACCTTCTGCTGCTTGCTCTCGATCGCCATCTGATAGTCTGTGAGATGCGCGAGGTTGATCGAGTGGCGTACATATCTCTTGAGGACTTCCAGACCGTCTCTGAAGTAGCCTGGTTTCAGAATCGGGCCCTCAAGGTGTCTGATCAAAGTGAGAAGATCATCAAGATCTATGCTGTCCAGATCGGCTTCAGTGAACATGAAGTCTCTGAGTTCTCCGTCAGGCTTGCCGGGGTTGTACATACGGACATGGAACTCAAGGAATAACTGGTGTCCAAATTTGTAAGGTCGGACATCAGTTACCTTGGTGAATCTGAGCTTCCGTCTGATCTGCCCATGCTCGCTCCAGCTGAGCTTCCTCTGATAGATGTACGCGGTACGGCGACGACGCTTCTTGACATGAGAAAGGCCGAAGAAGACCTTCTTGGACCACGAGAAGAGGCTTTCCTGTTGGAAAATCCGTGTGAAGGATTCCTCCAGGAAGGGCCTGAATATAACCGTGTGGTTCCAACCCAGTCTGATCGGTTGTTGACCTGTGAAAGCTTCTGGCGTCTGTACCGTGGGAAGAAAGGCGTCGTACTCCTCACCAGAGACAACGTCATCTGATCTCTTCCAAAACCGAAGGCTCTGGGCATGCTGGTTCAGGATCTTCCTTCCCTCGTCAGAGATACGAAGGTCGGAAGGATCCAACGGCGCGGTGTTTGGATCGATCAGGTCAATGGCAGGAGTTACCTTCTCGTGAGGAAACTGGACGGTCGTACCCACGGGGATAGCCTCATATCTCCAGTTCGCTGCCTCTGCCGGGATTCTTCATCGGAATCGTCGTTCACAGGATCTGCCGGATCTGCAATATCGGCAGGCTGATCTGCAGGTGGAGTGGTGTCAACTGGTATGTCATCGGCGGCGGTTCCGGAGCCGGAGGGAAGGTCTAGGCGAGCCCTCTTGGACGGACCCTCCCCCTCATGAGGATTGGCGGCGTCGTCCGGATCATCATGCCCGCGCTTGGAGGGTTGAGCCTGAGACCTGCAAGTTGCCTCAAGCTCGCGGATCCTCCGCAAGGCAATCTCTAGCTGCATATCCCTCGTGGCTACCAGCTGCTTGTACTGATCCACTTGTCTCTGAAGGGCATCGTTCTGAGTGGTGAGCTGAGCGATGACAATCTGGTGCTCGGCTTCAGAGACAAAGCCGGGAATCTCCTCAGCAATAGGTGGTGGTTGGAGACGAAGGACGGGAGTAGGAGAGCGGCTCGAATCGCCGAAAGACGGGCGCTCCCCTTCCTGGAACTTGCCTTTGATAAGGCGTCTGGCTTCGTCCAGTTCCTTCTGACGGTCCTCGTCGGCTTTCCGCAGGGCCTCGATCTCGGCACGACGGGCTTGGTCTTCCTGTTCCTTGACGGCTAAGGCCTTTTCAATAGCCTCTAGACGTCTGTCTTTCGCCGCGTCAGCCTTCTCTATGGCTTCCAACCTGCTTTGGACAGCTTTAAGGATGCCGTCCGAATCCCTGGGTTCCAAACTCGAGAGGGTCAACACCGGTTCATTTGCGAAACCGGTGGACAGGGAAAGCCCCGCAAAGGTGCTCCCTTGGCCCGCGCTGACGACTGGTGTAGCGTCAAGTGCAGCGGGGCCTCGAGTGGAAGTCGCCAGATGTGAATCTAGGGGCTCTAAGACTCGATGTGGTGCGAAAGAAAGCGAGTGCTGGGGATGAGCATCTCTAGATTCAACACCGATCAACTCCGAATGAGTGAAAGGTGGAATAGGTGGTATAGCCCCGTGATCTGATGAAACGACCACCTGTTGGGAGGTGGTCGAGTGGATGGCTTGGGTGTGCATTTGCGTTGGTTGGCTGCCAACGACTTGACTACTCGGCATTGGCCGAGTAGGATCTGTGTGGGATGCCTGTGTGGAGGATAGACTCATGGATGGATGGGTTCCGATTTCTGGCTGCCTAGGGTGGGCCACTTCTACCTCGGCCTCTTGTCGGGTGTCTACCAACTCTACATCCTGTTGGGCCTCTTCTTGTTCGGCCTCTTGATGAACAGGACCCTGGCTCTCTCCCTCGAAACCTTCACTACCCGCACCGATCTTCATCCAAGACTCGCTCTCAGCCTGATCGGCAGCCTCGGTGTTCAACGTTCGTCCTTCCGTCCCGGAGTAATCAAGTAATTGGACGGAGTCGCTAGCGTTGATGGAGGAAGTGGAGACGTCGTCGTCTAAGGCCTTGCCTTTACCTTTTCCTTTCCCCTGTCCTTTTCCTTTTCCCTTACCCAGTCCCTCTGCCGGGCGTTCCTCTGGATCGGAATCTGGTGGCGCCGTGTCCGACGAGCCGCTGGAAGGATCACCAGAAGGATCCGTCGGAAGTCTAGAGGTGGTGGCCTGAGGGGGCGGAGAAGTATGGGCTGGTTCTTCTTCTTCTGGCGAAGCAGCAGTGACCTCTTTTGGAGATCCAGGAGGTGTAGGTCCAGTGGCATCTTTAGGAGTAGAGGGTTCCTGGTCTTCTGGGGACTCGGGCACAGTCGGGAGCCCTGGAAGTCTCGTCGTGGAACGACGTTGTGGAACGTACTCCTTTACTCGTGGAGTCGGCAACTGTGGATCATCGTTCATTCGTTGGCGAATGCGACTGAGCCTTTCTTCTCGAGTCTTTGGAAGATCGGAAGATGTAGAAGCTTCGTGAGCGGTCATGGATCTGCGGATGATACTACCCAGGTTTTCCCTCACGTCAACTCTCATCACACTTCCCGAGCCAGAGGCCCCCCCAGTGGGACCCCGGGTCCTCGGACGTAAGGCCCGAGGACTAGAAGGGACGGGTTGCGCACCCTGGGCAGGACCTTCCGGTTCTGGATGGTCCATAGGTGCGACTCCTAGACCTAAGCGATTCCTATACCTAATGACGCTCGGTGCTCGCTGGTTCAGGCCGTTGAGGACGTGATCAGGAATCTGCATCTCGTACTGGCCTTCGGTGTAGTCACGCTTGGCTATCCAGCTGATCTTCTTCGGTTTGATGATAGAATGACCGGAGCGGCGTGGAATGTCCGGATTGCGTTCCATATGGTCACGGATGATGAGACCATAGAACCGCAACCACGGAATGGAGTGATGTCTGGTGCGCTCCCTGATCGTCAGATCCTTGGTTATGTCGAGCCATAACTGGGCGGCGATGTCGATGTGGCGTCCGTAGGCTACGGAATGAAAGATATGCCAGAAGGACGTCGTTGCTTTGTCCAACCCTTTCGTCTTTGAAGACAGACACCTGTTCATCAGGTTGTATAGTTGTGCCCAGATTGGTGGTAGATCGCTCGTGGTGATCTGAGACACGCCGTTCACATCCTTGGTGACCCCGAGAGCGAGAAGTTCGCTCAACAGAATGGGCCCCGATACCAGCTCATCGAACTGCTGGTGGCCGCCATCAGTAGCGGCAGGGAGGCGAAGGATTCGGCGGATGTCCTCCATAGTGATTACCAGTTCGGTGTTATCTACTCGACCAATTATCGAGAAGACTCCGAACCTGGTGTCCAGAACTGCTGTCTTCCAAAACTGCTGCAGATAAATGCCCGGTACATCTGCAGTGGCCGTCATGGCGTAGAGGAGGGGATGAGCTCGTAGGATTTCTCGTACGATCGTGTGTTGCATCCGGACAGTAGAGAGGATCACATACTCGTTGTTCTGAAGTATGTGAACCATGTCCGTTGGCTCAATCAGAGCTCGATCAGCTTCTGGATCAATGGGGGAAGAAGGGTGTTCTCTCTGGTCTGCCATTTCTGACATAGACAGATAATAATTTTAAAAGTTAGTCCCTTCTTAACACGAATGATGTGTTCTGACAAAAATTCGGCAGAGTTTCGACTAGTCGCGAGTCAGTTTATCGAAGATTCCCGAGGGAATCTTTAAAACTGAGTCGAACTTTGTAAAACGGATTCCCGCGAAACTCATGTCGAGATTTTAACAAAACCCGAAACAGGATTCGACGCCACAGATTCAGGACCGGCTTAGAACTCGAATCGGTCTACGGACAAATCCCGTAAGGTGATTTGTTAAGAACGTTTCTCGTTTAAAGCAGAGTCCCGAATCGGGGGTATGAGTCCCGAATCGGGGGTGTCAGACACACACGCACACAACATTAAAGTCCCGAATCGGGACATGTGATACACATTGGAGAGTCCCGAATCGGGACATATGATATATAAAACACATATACGTGAAGGCCCGAATCAACAATAACCTAAAGTTCCGAATCGGAACATTCAATCTCCCGAATCGGGAGATCAAAGTCCCGATATATGAGTTTACGAGAGTCCCGATACATGAATCAGAACTCCCGCATCAAGAACGTTCGTAGAGTCCCGAATCGGGACTCGTACGAACCAGGCGACTGTTGGTCTTTCCGAGACTCAAATCGATCAAAAAACGATTCAAATCAATCCTAAACTAGTTCTATTAAGTACATTGTCGATTTAAACAAGTTTAGGAACAAGAATGGACCGATTTAACGTCCCGAAACTCGAATCCAAGGATCTTGGAGTCTCGGGTTTATCCAAAAAGTTTAGGCTTCAATCCGATCAATAAACGACGTTGTTTAGATGAATCTGAATACATTAAGTCGTTAGAAATCTTACCAGGAACGTAAAGAAGTAATCGGATCGACGAACGGATCGATAACGAACGCTCGGGGAAGCCGGGAAGTCGATGGATCGAACGGGGTGTTCTTCGTGTTCTTGATCGTCAGAGAAAACTGATAAGTGGTTTTGAAATTTGAAAGTGATAACTGAATTCAGTTATCAATTCCCGCTTTTATATGTTTTGATAACTTATCAAGTTTTTTGAAAATTTTATCTGATAACTGCTCTCACAGATCACGACTATCAAGAAATGACGAAACGAACCCCGAACTTAAGTTTTGAAAGTATTTCAAAACTTCCCTTGAACTTGTGGTTTTCAAAAGTTTGCAAAAACGGTCCCTGAACATTGAAGTTTTGGAGACTGGCAGAACTGGTCCCTGAACTAGTCAGAATCAGAACCTGTCACTTCTAGTCCCTTAACTTAACAAGTTCATAGATTTTACAAGTTCAGCCCCTTGACGTTTATTGAAACGACTAACCTGGAAGTTCCGAGATCGGATTAATCACCGAGTCTGACACGAATGATCAGAAGTCTTATTTTGAATCCCGGGTCCTGAACTGAAGTATTCAGAAACCGTACGTCGGTTCTACAACCTGCGTGAAATATTAGGAAAGGTATCCAATGCAGATTGGATCCGACACAGTTAGATTTAAACAACATAAAAAGGCTCCCCCTAGATATATGCGACACAGGAGCTCCCCCTGCACACATGCATAATTATTAACTACTGGCTCCCCCTAGAAATCTGCCGGGGGATCTAGCATGCCCAGTTTACTAAGTAAATAGTAATGGCGCTTCTCGTCAAAAGCTTTAGTGAACAGATCAGCTATCTGACGTTCACTTTCAACGAAAAATAGTTCAACGTTACCTTTCTCGACGTGATCTTTGATGAAGTGATATCGGATATCGATATGTTTCGTCCGAGAGTGTTGAACTGGATTTGCTGCAATCTGTATGGCACTGCTAGAATCACAGTAGATTGGAATCCGATGCATGGTGTAGCCATAGTCCGCCAGCTGAATTTTCATCCAAAGAACCTGTGAACAGCAACACGCTGCAGCGACATATTCTGCCTCAGCTGTTGAAAGGGACACACAGTTATGTTTTCTTGAGGACCAACTCACTAACTTGTCCCCTAGAAACTGGCAGGCTCCTGACGTGCTCTTCCTGTTTAACTTACAGCCTGCATGATCTGAATCTGTAAAAGCTGTTAGTTCAAAACCAGAATCCTTAGGGTACCAAAGGCCAAAATTAGGTGTGCCCTTCAGGTACTTAAGGATTCTCTTGACAGCCCCGAGATGTGACTCTCGAGGGTCGCACTGAAAACGAGCACAGACACATGTGGCAAACATGATGTCGGGTCTACTTGCTGTGAGATAAAGCAGAGAACCAATGATCGCACGATAAACTTTTTGGTCAACCGGATTACCAGACGTATCTGCATCCAGTTGGAATGACGTGGACATTGGAGTTGAAACAGACTTAGGTCCAGTAAAGTCAAAGCGTTTTAAAATGTCAAGAGTATATTTGGACTGGTTTATAAAAATCCCTTGTGGGGTTTGACGGACCTGTAGTCCCAAGAAAAACGTAAGTTCGCCCATCATACTCATTTGAAATCTGGACTTCATTATCTGCTCAAACTCGGTGCAGGACTCAGGGTTTGTAGATGCAAAGATGATATCATCCACATATATCTGTACTACAGTCAAGTGATTACCTGACCTTCGAAGAAACAGGGTAGGATCGACAGTACCCTTTTTGTATCCGGATTCAAGCAAGTAAATGGTAAGAGTTTCATACCAGGCACGAGGTGCTTGCTTTAATCCGTAAAGTGCTTTGTCGAGCACGTAAACGTGTTCCGGGTACTTGGGATCAACAAATCCCTCAGGTTGCTCAACATATACTACTTCTTGAAGTTCTCCGTTCAGAAACGCACACTTGACGTCCATCTGGAAGACCTTCATGTTTTTGTGAGCTGCATACGCGAGAAAAATCCTGATGGCCTCAATTCTAGCCACCGGAGCGAATGTCTCGTCGTAGTCGATGCCTTCCTGTTGTCGGTATCCCTTGGCGACCAGACGAGCCTTATTACGGATAATAAGATCGTTTTCATCTTTCTTGTTGCGGAAGATCCACCGCAAGTCAATGATTCTGATTTTTCTTGGTCTTTCTACAAGGCGCCAGACTCTGTTCCTCTCGAATTCAGCAAGCTCATCCTGCATGGCCCTTACCCAGTCAGGATCAGTAAGAGCGTCCTGGGTATTGGTTGGTTCAAATTTACTCAGGAAGCCGCCAAAGAGGATCAGGTTTTCATCATTCTTTGAAGAGCGAGTTGACACTGGAGCAGATGGACTACCGATGATGTTGGTAGTGGAATGGCTTCTGGTCCATTTTCTGGAGTGGGGAATAGGATCGTATTCCATGTTGTTTCTTGAGTCATTCTCATCCCGAATGGCGGAGGAGAGAAGACTAACATCCGTATCAGTATTCAACACAGTCTCCGGACGGGGTTCACGAACAACTTCAGCATACGTTCTTGATGGAGAAGGTGGCGGAACAACTTCAGGAATTGGTGCAAGAGCAGTGGACACTGTCTGTTCTCGGACCGCTTCGACTGCAGTTTCAGGAGAGGGTTGTGTTGAAGAGAGCTGAGAGGGGGAGAGAACAGTTTCCTCAATCAAGGTGTTAGTAGAGGATTCTGTTTCTGTGATTGGATTAAGTACAGACACGGTTCTACAGAGTCAGAAGAGGTTTCTCCTACAGCGGTAGAACAGGATGTGCTCTCATTCACGAATGCATCTGCGGATATGGTTGTTGATGAAGGAATGGAATGATTAGCAGGAGCAGGAACAATAATTGGACCAACGAGGGTCGTTAGATCAAATTCTGCTAAGTCAGCAAAATCAATTCCAAGCGAGTTAGTAGGAACAGTTGTGCTCGGTGGTGAAACAGTGTGCAATTTAGGGAAGACAGAACTATCTGAACTAGGGCTGGCACTAGAATACATCTCAGTCTCAGAGAAGTCAACGTACCGACTCTCAAAGATAGATCGGGTCCGTTTGTTGTATACACGGTAAGTCGCTGAGTTATGTGAGTATCCAATAAAGATAGACTCATCCGACTTAGCGTCAAACTTTCCCAGATCATCTCTGTTGTTCAGAAGATAGCATACACAACCGAAAACTCTAAAGAATCTAATATTCGGCTTACGCTTGTTGACCATTTCGTACGCGGTTTTACCAGTCCGCTTAACGATTAGAGTCCTGTTCTGAGTGTAACAGGCAGTTGATACAGCTTCAGCCCATAGGGATAGAGGTACACCAGAATGTGCTATCATGGATCTAGCTGCTTCGACCAACGTACGATTCTTCCTTTCTACGACTCCGTTTTGCTGGGGAGTACGTACAGCAGAGAAGTTGTGAGAGATGCCCACTTCTTCAAGGAAAGACTGGAGTTTCGCGTTTCGAAACTCTGTACCGTTGTCGCTTCTCAGCTTCTTCACCTGACGACCCAAGAGGACTTGGATACGTTTGATGAAGGCGATGATTAGATCAGCAGCGTCAGATTTGGCTCTAAGGAACTCGAGCCATGTGTACCGAGAGTACTCATCGACAAGTACAAGCATGTACTTCTTGCGTGCAAGACTTTCGACTCTCATCGGTCCACAGAGATCCATATGCAGCATGTCAAGGGGATGGTGACAGTTTGTCTCCATCCTTGGAGGATGCGAACTCTTCTTCATTTTCCCTTTCTCACATGCTGAGCATAGGGTGTCTTTAGAAAGTCGCGTCTCCGGTAGACCATTGACAAGGTGTTTAGATACGAGCTTGTTCATATCCCTGAAGTTCTGATGAGACAGACGCTGATGCCACAGCCAGCTGATGAGAAATACCACCGTTTCCAGTTGTTGAGGAACAGCATAAAACATTGTGGTATATAGGTGACCGTTCCTTCGAGCGCGTAGAATCACGTTCCCATCCTCGTCTTCAATATTGCTCCCGAGAATGAATGTCTTCACAAGATATCCTCCATCACAGAATTGGCTAGAACTGAGTAGGTTAAAAGGCAGTCCTTCAACATAGCGCACATTCTTGATGACGTGTTCTCCATTCGTCATGCTTCCATATCCTATGATCGGTAGACGTCTCTTGTCTACAAGCTTAACAAAGCCTTCAGCTCTAACGACGTAGTCGAAGAGGATGTTGCGCTGCCCAGTCACATGCCTGAAGGCTCCAGAATCAAAGTACCACATGTGACTGCCCTGCAATGCGCAAGATCAAATTTGTTTAGGAACCCATTGCCACATGGGTTTCCTACCGTTAGAAACAGATAAAGCAACCGGTGAAGTATCCTTTTCAGATTTCTCCTTAGGCTTAGGAGACTTCACAGGAGGCAAAGCATTTGGCTTTGTCATTTTCTCTTTTCTTTCCCGGTGAGGACTACCTGACTTACTATAAGCATTTGCATTACCAGGCATATCAACACGCATGTAATTATCAAACAAAGAACATATATGATTTTTGAAAGCTGTAAGATTATCAGAATTCGCTGAGCGATTAATGTGTACAGACTTTGATTTTATGTTTGAATTACAACTAGGTGGGTTGTAGCCAAGACCAGCATGATCATGACCACCCCATTTAGGGAAAGCATTAAAAGAGTTCTTCTTCTTCCGACATCTCCTTCTCCGTGGCTTCACATTCGCAGTTCCATCACCTGTCCTCGCATCTGCATGAAAAGCAAGTTGTGAGTTGGGTGACGGCTTGACTAGAATGGATTGACCACCTTTGAAATTTGCGGAGGTTTGACAAACTGATTTTATCATTTTCAAAGGTTGTTTAGGTTTGGAGTTCTCACCTACATCAAATGAACTAGAATGAAAGTCTAGTCCCTGAATGGGTTTCACCAAGCTACTTGTATCAGTAGATTTTGAATTCAGTGTCTGTGTTACTGTGGGTGTGTGTGGCTTAACTGACTTCCCTTTGTCAGTACCAACACCTTTTGCACCTTCAGTGTTTATCACAGACACTGATGCAAGTGGCTCAGGAGAACAGATTTGCTTTATAGCAGGTGCCTTTGGCAAAACAGGTTTTCGTGGAATATAACCTGAAGGAGGATCATCAGCGTCCAAAAACACCTTCACATCATACACAACCTTAGGATCTAGTACTAGTTTAGGTTTGGTTGACCTAAAGTCTGGTGTGATTGGTGAGTTGCAAGTACAGGAATCCCAAGAGTCAGATTCTTCTAGGAAGGACACCCGTCTTTTTAACTGATTGATTTGACAACATTGATTCGCGAAAGTTTGACCAAACATCAGTTCCTTTTCATAAAAGAAGTCCTTTTCCATTGTGTTATTAATAAATAGAACGACTAGCTGTGTTTGGAGATCCGCAAATTTGTTTTTAAAACATGAGCAAGAAAACTCTGCGATCTCACATTGGGTTGACATATTAATCCTTTCGGCATTTGCCTCATGATAACTATGTTCCAATGATTTGATATGGCTGTCCTTTTCAGAAAGAATTGACGCAAAGTTCTTCAACTTATGGCGACAGGCATCAAGTTCTACGGCTTTAGACCTAAGATGGAACAATTCCTTTTCTACACACACTGGGGCAGGAGGCTGAGTTGCGGAAACATCCAACGGTTGGATAACATCAGCGTCCTCGGATGTATCTATCTCCCTAGTGTCATAGCTAAAGTTTAAGTCCTCATAGTTGATGGGTGGCATTGCTACCTTAGGTGTCCTAGCTTTGATGCCTTCCCAGCTAGTGAAAGTATTCTCTGGATTACTAGCAGGGGTAAAGATGGGACCCTTAGCAACAGGACTGGAAGGTGGACTACTGGTTGAACTATTGGCAGGACTGGTGGTAAAAGATACGGCTTTTCCATCTATTATTTCAGTAAAGGTCACAGTCTGCATCACATAGTTGTCATTGTCTTGTCCTTTGACTGACCTAGGTTCAGGTTTGGAAGCACTCATACTGTCAAAGTTGTATAGATGTGCAGGTGCTTTCTCAAGAATGTTTTTCTCTGAATGTCCCAACCCAGGTTTGGCTTGATAAAAGGGATGTTGAGTGGTTTGCTTGGTAAGCAGACTCAAGGTATGTTCAGATTGTCCTCTCTTTAAATTATTTTCCTCAAGCTCTTCGATTTTTACAAATAACTTTGTTCTTTCCAAGGAAAGAAGGTGAAATTTGAGCTTGAGTTCTTCACGACTACTTTCAATTTCGTCGTGAGATCTTTGAAGATCAAGGAGCTTGTTTTCGAGGATAGATTCTCTAATCCCAGACTCAAGTTCCATTCTGTTAAAGTTCTCGGCGAGGTCCTCTAAACTACTTTTATAAATAGCACTCTCTATTCTGAATCTCGTGACGAGAGCTTTTTCCATTTGGAGTTGGCTCTCAAGTCTTAGAGTTTCAGACATAGACAGTTCATCAGGTATTGACAATAATGGACAAGAATGTACCTCAGCTTCTTCATCAGTAGAGTCGTTTGGGGAACCAGATATACATGGTTCCTCAAAGTCAGCCATGAGGCAGTGTCCTTGTACGGCTGATGGGCCTTCATCATCTGAGTCTTCTGGTTCCATGATCCAGTCTTCCTCATCAGCTAACAGCACCTTGCCTTGCTCTTTCTTCTTCATCACGGCAGCCTTCTTCTCAAAGTAAGCAGAGTCTTTGAGCTTCTTCTTGCAATCTGATGCATAGTGACCCGGGTCACCACAGTTGTAGCAGGTGGGAACCCGAGCTGGGTTTCTGTATTGATTGGCTGCAGGAGGAGCTTCTAGAGCTGGGAGTTTGTTCTGTTGTGGAGGTTCGGTTCCACCGGTGTTGTTGTGCTGACGACCATCATCATTTGTCTTCTGGTTCTGGTTGTTGTAGTTAGAACCAGATTGGTCGTTCCACCTTTGATTGTAACCACCTCCTTGATAACCTCTGTTACCGTGGTAGTTGTTGGAGTTGTACTCCTGATCCCTTTGCTGTTGCTGGCTGTTGTTGTTGCTTTGTCTTTGATCTTGATAAGATCCTTGATTGTTGTACCCAGACCTATCACGATGTTGATAGTTGTTTGTTCTTCCTTGATCGTTTCTTTGGAAGCTTTCTCTTGACTGGTACCCTCCTTGGCTAGACTGACCTCCCACAAACTGAGGTCCTTGTCTGAATCTGTTGAAGCGTTGGGGATTTCCCCGGAATTTAGCCATCAAGGCGAATGAGTTCTCCAGCTGAAACATCTCCTCTTCGGTAAGTCCATCATCAAGAACTACTGGTTCTTCAACGGTGTAGTTTTCATGAGAGGACGATCCTCTATTTGACAATAAAGCCAAGGTAGGAGGATCGATTGTCTTTTCAGTTTTACCGAATAAGGTTTCTTCATGAGGTAGCATCATGCTATAAAGATCATGAAGTCCAAGCTGGCCAAGATTCTGGCTCACTTGGATGCTGATTGTGACAGAATGCCAGAGTTTGTTCAGTCTTTTGAGGAATTTGACATTCACCTCGTACTTGTTCTTCTCTAAGCCAAGTCTCCGCAGATCGTTTACACAGATGTTTAAACGATTGTAGGTTTCAGTCAGCGTCTCTCCCTCGCGAGCACAGAAGCTTTCGTACGCGTTCATAGCGTTCTCCTTTTGGCCTTCTAGTGCCTTGTCACCACCCTGCATTTGCTGTTCAATGCCCAGCCATATTGCTCTGGCATCTTTACAGCTGTCAACTCTCGCGAACATGTCATTAGGTAGAGCCATAGTGAGTAACGTGAGAGCACGTTTATCAATGGCTGCCCTGGCTCGTTGTTCATGAGTGAACATGTCGTAAGGTTTTTCAACCTCATATGCAGGTAGATAGGGAGTGACCTCGGTTCTGGCTACTTCAGCTACAGTAACCGTTGGTTTGATTGGTCCCTCAGTGATGGAGACCATCAGTTTGTCATCCAGTAAGTCGAGGAAGTTAATCATTCGGCGTTTCCATTGCTGGTATTCGCCGACGACTAATACTGGAGGTCGTGTTTCAGAACCAATACTGATTATTTCTTTTGACATTGCGTCCTCGGAAATAGGATCTGTTTTGAGTAGTTTGTGATTTCTGATTGGACAGAGCTTCCGCGCTTAAAGCGTTCCTTTTATAGAAATTCGAGAATTTCAAAAAGAAAGGCTAAGGCGGGAAAGACTGCAAGTCCCGATTCGGGAGTTGCAAGTCCCGATACGGGAGTGAGACTGAGTCCCGATTCGGGAGATTAAGCCAAGTCCCGATTCGGGAAATGAGAGTCCCGATTCGGGAGTTCAAATTTCCAATTCGGGAGTGGCAAAAGATCCGATTCGGGAGATATAAGATCCGATTCGGGAGTTTGAGATTTCCAATTCGGGAAATCAGATGTTCCGAATCGGGACACTTGTGTCCAATTCGGGAACTGATGTTCCGATTCGGGAAATCAGAAACAACGTCAGATTTCTGTCCAAAACTACCAAAACACGAGCTCTGATACCAATTGTGAGTCCGATAATTGACAAGAATGCAATGTAATGGATCAAGCAATCAAATATGCAAGTAATATGAAGAACACGACAATACGACAAAGCATATGACTAAAGTTGTCAGTTGCAAGAACATTTAATAACGTTAGCTATCGACCCCTATATATAGAGCCGATGTTACAAAACAACCCCTAGAGTCTATGACTCTTCTAAGAGGCGCACAAAAGTATTGTTTTAAAGCTAACTATTACATAATATCAAAAGACGCCCCTGACTTCTTTACAAACACAATATGTCAGGTTCTAACAAATAACCATCAAGTCCTTATGATGTAAATTCTCTAGCGTTCTAAGTCATGTAGACTTATATGACAATCAGGGTGGTGAGTCCTTAAACGTACAACTAGTGCTAGGAATGCAACAGTTCATGTGGACAATAATATGACATGCGTTCATCGTGTCAAGACCAAAACCATAAAGTACTTTAACGGTCCACATTCTGGTTGTTTATGTCCATAAATATAACCTTGTATTCATTGTAAGAATGGAATATTTTTGTTGTTAGCTTTAGGATGGTCTCATTATTGTCTTTAGCTAAGGATTAGGGTATATAAAGATTATAGTTATTCGAGGGGGCATATTATGATGGTAGTGTTGCTTCTTGTGCTACAGAAGTCAACAGTTGTGTTTTCATTTTCCCTTTCAATCGAATAATGTGTGTGTATCTTTAATACACGGATCTCTATGTCATGACCATGGTGCATATATGGTTATGTCAAAACATGTATGCGTCATTGTCTCAAAGTGCTTTATGGCGACAAAAATTATAATTGAACAAACTAGAGAATCCACTAATTCACACACTAATTTCTCTAATATATATTCCTTTCATATCATTAGAGTTGATGTATATATACCCATTAATTCATTCGTATAAGTTTCAATTGATTCAAGTATCTTAACAAGGTTCTTATTAATATGACAGTCCATTGTCTAAGTATTATGTTGGGGGGAAATCTATTTCTTTAGATTAGGTGGGAGGTCCCACAAACATAAATTCTCCTCGATACATTCCTATATGGAACGGAGAATTCTGGAGTTTTGTATGTGTCTTCTTGATGTATTTCTTTACATCCACAAAAATTATATTCAATTTTAGATATGCAAATACATTTAATTTGATATTCCAAAATTTAAAAAATGATCAAGTTCATAAGATATGTTTTAACTAGTATTCATTGGTAGCACACATTTACCAATGCTTATATTTAATTTGTCCATTATTGCATGAGACAATAGTTGTATATTTGCTCAATGTGTTGAAAAATCCTTTTTCTGACTCTTACCCTGACCCTGAACCTTTGAGGATCTCATCCACATGGCTCATAAATATCACATGTGTGAAATTTTGTTAAACTCACAATCCTTTGGAGTTGTTTCTACATCTAACGCTTTCATTTTTGGTCCCGAGAAATTACTCTATCTCGAGATATTTAGTTTTATTTCCCAAAAAAAAAACATTGTTATATTAGGTTATTGAATTTCTCTAGAGGTTATATTTCAGCTTATACTGGTACGTTAGTATTGTTTGCTGATATATTTAAAAGACAAGAATTATGTTATGAATCATGTCATCTTCTGTGAGTTCCTTGCCACGAAGATTGAGATGTATTTAAGACACAACATTTCTTTGTTAAAATCAGTTACCCCTTGTAATCGAGTAAGCGGGTTTCATTCCGCTATACGATTCATTGGGGAAGTATATATTCGTTAATACTATTTATTCAACTTTTCAGGCATCTTACATTTCTTTGGGTGCTTCTAGTTGAATATATTCCCTATGAAAGCTAAGACATATATTCAGTCTCAAGACATGATGGTAATTGCTTGTACCTTTTCATGAGGATAGTTTTTAGGGCCAATATGAAATAAATGGGTTTTAGGTACATTCGTGTACCTTTCCAACAAAGAGTCTTTACATTGAATATTCATATTTGTACTCAAGTTCTTTTGAGTGTAGGACATCAAATAATGGGTAGGTTATTTCGACCATTTACATAAATAATAGCTAAGGTATTATAATTTATGAAGACAAACTATATGGTGCTTATGAAATTCCGTTATCAAGGTATTATATGATTTAAGAATTGGTATTTTCAAACGTTCCTTTTGTTGAAAATGTCATTTTAGTATTTCAATATTTATAAGTACATCGTAAAAACACTTTTGGACTTCCAGGTAAGTAGGGGAATCACGTGGATTGCTTGAGTCCCTACAAACCTTAGGCTATTTACACCCGTTTGACAAAGTCCATTAGATATCTTGCAATCACTTTGATTATGAAATACATTAATAACATTAATAGTTTTGTGGATTTTTGGCATGAGGCCAAAATGTGAGATTGAATTAAAACCATGGTGCCATTTTATTTTATTTTTGTTTTTGGAGGGGCTTTTAGCAAGAGGCCAAAAGATATGCGTTTGGCATATGAAACCAATTTTAATGCTTTAATACCTTAATGGTAATTTGAAAATTTGTCATGAGACAAATAAATTTGGTTTTTGACATAAAATCAAATTCAAGCTTTTAATAACATCATAATAATAGTTTTAGAGCCTTTAGTAAAAGACCAACATACATGGGGGGTTGAAAGTGTAACTTTCAAAAAAGTTATGATATTATAAGTAGGAACTTATAATTAAGGCAAACATTTAGATATTATGTAAAGAAGATAGTTCTAGAATTAAATTCAGAACGAAATCAACCAAAGTAAAAACGATTGACATAAATAAACCAAGGTAAAAAAAATATTGACATAAATAAACCAAGGTAATAGTTAACAAATTTAACTTAATACACGTATATCCATAACAATTATAGGCTATAATAAAATCACTAAAAGAAATAATTGATAAACTTTTAGTCATTATATATTAATATTTTATGACAAAATAAATAGAACGGATGATCTTAAAAAAAATAATAATCAAAAAATCTGCAAGTAGCATAGATATGAGAAATTGAAAAATAATAATTACACATAAATGTAATTCACAATCTCATATGTAATTTTCATTCTTTTTTTCGCTTCTATTTAAATAAAGGTAATCTTTGATTTTGTAAACTTTTTCTTTTATGGTAATGACGGTAACATATAATCATATCAATCAAACACATAAAACATGTATATAAATATATTAAAAATTTTATTTGTGTATGATCGAGCATGCAAAGAAAAAGTATTTATGTATATATTATAAAGCAACTAGCAAATTATTTTCAAGAAGAAAAACATAATAAATTACATATTATGTGGATTTTATAAATATAAATAATAGGCTATCAACATTAGAAGAGTGACAAATCATATTTGTATGACATGTATAAAACATAGTAAAATAATGTTTACGATTTAAACATAATTCTAAAAAAATCACGTTTTTATGAAATCACCATATTTGTTCATATCATAAAGCATAATATGATGATGTTCTAAAACAAAAGCATATAAAATTTACCTCAAAAATCGAAGTTCAACTTGATTTCATGATCAAGGGATATAGCCATGATTGATGCATCCTTGCTATGGAAGCAAGCGTTGTATTGGTGAAGCAAGATTAAACAATCGTATAGGTAGGCAACGTGCTGATAACGTGTTAAAGGAAAAAGAGAACAGAACAATAACAAAGAATAGAGAGAATGAAGTCTATATTTCTCATTAATAATAAGCCCCTTAAATAGGGATGAGTTTACATAGAAAAGGAAACCTTCATTATGGTAATCTCTAATATATAGAAAATATTTTCTCAATCACTTCCTTTTGATGAGAGCACATAATCCTACAACAAGTTATATATTTATAGGTAAATAATGTTTAATCATCAAAGTGTTAATTCGGTTTCGGTTTAATCATCAAAGTTATATTTATTTAATTTATTATCATAAAGTTTTAAATTTGTTATAGTTTAATCATCAAAAAAAATTTATTCGATTTTACCATAAAGTTTAAATTTGTTATGATTTAGCCATCAAAGTTTTATTCGATTTTACCATAAAGTTTTGAATTTGTTATGATTTAACCATCAAAGTTTTTTTTTTTTTTTTTTTTTTTTTACTATAAGGTTTTAATTTGTTATGATTTAAACCTCAAAAAAAAAAATAAAAAAAATTGATTAATCTCTTAAGTTTTGCATGGCTTTTGATTTTACCCTTTTTATACATGTTAGTTTTATTAGATACTTAACAAAACTTAAGGGGTATAACCATTTTTTAACAAAAATTTAAGGGTTAAATCATTTGTAAAAGGAGTTTAATGCTTAAACCAAAAAGAATATGTAACTTTAAGGATTAAACCATAACAAACTCACACTTTATGGTAAAATAGTAAATATCTTTAAGGCTATCAGTACCCACCCGACCCTCTAAGCCCTTTGCCATACATAAACCCACAATAATTCCTATGAAGCCTCTCTGTTAGTGCTCAATACCTACCAATTAAACTAAATACCCAATACATATATATGTTTTTTTAAAAACAAATATGAGAGAGAGAGAGAAGAGTGTAGAGAGAGATAGAGGGAAATGATAGAAGAGAGAGATGGCTTCTTGGTGTGGCCACACCGCCGAGGACACCGCTTCCCTAGCCCGCCCCCACCGTATCAGAGCCCGTCGATGCCCCATCCCACCGCTACGCATGATTTAATGGTTAAATCCAAACTGAACTAAAACTTTAATGGTTAAACCATCATTAATCCTATATTTATATCTAACTAATAGAAATAGTGGTGGTGGGTCAAACATTATCCGTGTATACGTATCAGTTATAAAATTCTATCTTGTTTAATTTGAACCGAGCTTGTAACCCAACTTGTCCTGCCACTTGTATAATACTCCTCCTACAAGAGATTGATCCAGATTCTAAAAATATCTTAATAAGAAATGGTTTTTTAATATTTCTATTAGATTTCCAAATTGAATAAAATTTTAGTTAAGTAGATACGTATATGCGTGATGCTGTATAAAACATCTTAAGCTATTTTGAACACTTTAATAAATAATCTTGTTTTATATCAGTTTTAATCTTTATTACTCGATTCCAGTTCTATAATTTTATGAGTTTCTAAGTCACATATTGAATGTACAAAAGTTAAAGCCAATTGATCAAAAAATGAAAAATATTGGCTCGATAACCATCTATCAATGAGCTTTTGGAGCCAATGTGCTTACAGGCATAAGCCACCAAGAAATTCTCTGCACCATCCAAGTACCAAAACCATCCATCCTCTTAGGTAGTTTAGGAATTAGCTAGAAAATAATAAAAAAGAACACATAAGTTTAGAACAATATAACCATTACATATTTTAAAATTTTAATTAACTTTTAATATATGGTAGAGAAAGATAGTTTCTCTATCTTATAGTGATAGGTAGAATATGAATTTAGACATTCATTTTAAAAGTGGATATTTATTTGGAATACATTAGTATCAAAATATTTATATTTAGTTTGGGATATGATAGAGTGAGTATTATGTCGACGAGCCATGATAGTTATTGGTTATCTCTGAGTGAGTCGGAAAATGACCTTTTGTTTCTAGTACCCGTGACTCCGTGAGATAATTTCAATTGTGGGACACAGTTCCAAATACTCAAAATATCTATAAATGACCCAACAAACGAAATGCAAATGCTACAACCACAAACATGTAATTCGAAATTCCATGGTCTTACAAGTGTGTATATGCTCCCAACAACTAGAGATAACATAATAAGTAATAAGTTATAATTAGTTAAGAAAATGGTTACCAAAATAATAACAAGAATCTAAATGGTAGCAAGTAGCAACTAAAACCACTATTCCATTTGTAGAGGGGAGATAACTTAAATGTTTGCTCTACGTATAAAATGATCTTACACCCATTGGAGGACCAAAATCCCGACTTTACGACTTTATCACCGTCTTGCCGCAAGTTTAATTTGATGCCTGATACCCATACACGAGCATCGAGACCTGTTTCACCTACCATGGCTCACAAGCTTTTAATTTTTCTACATCACAAAACAAGGTGTTGTAGTACTAGGTCTTAATTTACCTACAAAAATCACTTAGGATAATTTCTGTGGGTGATTATTGATGGATCACCCACAAACTATCAATGATTTTGGTAGAATACGGTGTTTTCCCATGAATTACCAATGGCCTTAAGTAAACCATCACCATACTTGAGTTAACCACCGACTTTTAGATAGTTTTGTGATGAATGACTCTTAGCAATGAATTTCTCAGAGAAAATATCGTAGGCAAATTAAGTCTTCCATCTAGCAGTGCCATCCCAGGCTACCACACCAATGAATCAAGGTTGGGAGTTGCCCTAGTGGGCTAGGTGTCACAATTCCAACTATTGCTCTTCGATTTGACTTGTTTACTATTTTGGTGATCGATCATGGATCGACCTCTTCCACGAGTATACAAGTGGCAAAATGAACAGGTTGCATTACAAGTTCGAGTTCAAGTTAAAAAAAAGTAAATATTAGGATTGGTACGTACAAACGGGACCAGGTTGATCCACCTACGCTTTTTTGTCCGTTAGATTTAAATATATAACTCAAATTTATACCTAATTATTCGGTTTTAATTATCATACCTAATCCACACTTTGTTTATTAAATGAAAGTAACAATTAAATGAACAGAATAATTAAGAGAGTAATTAAGGATAATATTGATTGATAGAATCCATAATATTACACACTCATATAACTAACTACATATATCATACATATGTACATAAAATAAAATGAATACAAGATTAACTGCCATAACCAAATTCAACAAAAAAATCAAACATTCTTGATAGTTGATATAGTTGAAAGGTTTTGGAGTTCTTCATTTGTAGCATAATCTCCTTATGAATTAAAAACCAATCCTCCCAAAATACCATTTCTATATGGCAAGTATGTTTTCCTCTTCATGTCGTTCGAAACCGCTCGATTCGAATTGTAATGCAGCTCGTGGGCCGACACCCGACCCTTCCTCTTCGACACCGACCCCGACTCGGGTGAGTTCCGGAAATCCTGATCGTTTTTTCGGGACACTACTAGAAAAACAGGTATCAGCGACGGTTATCAGCGACGGATCAAATCCGTCGCTAATTAGCGACGGATCAACGACGGATCAGCGACGGAATGTCCGCGACCATTAGCGACGGAAAATAGCGACGGATCAGCGACGGATCAGCGACGGAATTAATTAATTAATTTTTTATTATATTTTTAAATAGTTTCGTCGCTGATCCGTCGCTGATCAGCGACGGATCAGCGACGGAATTCATTAAAAAAATAATTCAAAATTAATTAAAGAATTCCGTCGCTGATCCGTCGCTGATCAGCGACGGATCAGCGACGGAATTCATTAAAAAATAATTCAAAATTGATTATTGAATTTCGTCGCTGATCCGTCGCTGATCAGCGACGGATCAGCGACAGAATTCATTAAAAAAATAATTCAAAATTAGTTAAAGAATTCCGTCGCTGATCCGTCGCTGATCAGCGACGGATCAGCGACGGAATTAATTAAAAAAATAATTCAAAATAAATTAAAGAATTCCGTCGCTGATCCGTCGCTGATCAGCGACGGATCAGCGACGGAATTAATTAAAAAAATAATTCAAAATAAATTAAAGAATTCCGTCGCTGATCCGTCGCTGATCAGCGACGGATCAGCGACGGAATTCATTAAAAATTAATTCTAAAACTAAAATAAGAAATTTCGTCGCTGATCCGTCGCTGATCAGCGACGGATCAGCGACGGAATTTCTTATTTTTTGTTTTTTCCTCCATTTTTTAGGATTATATTTCACTCATATGTACATATTAATGTTATGTATGTATCTATATGTGTGTGTTGTGTAGGATAAATTATATATACACCATATTCATTAAGAACCATGGATTAAGTTTGTAAGTATTAAGTTCATTAAACGTCAAGCAATACCCTTTATGGAATAATACAACAAACTATCGATCATTCACAAAATCTCAAGCATGTATATACATACACAACCTTAAGTCATTGCTAACATTGTTCATTAAAGGTTGTTACATCCCGTAAAGGCTTAATATAACTATTAAGTTGTAATGAAGCTCATTAGATTGTATTTGGCTACATTGTAATGAGCCTTATTTGGGTGTCAATCGATCTAGTTGGCCTTTAATCGATAAGTTCGGGTCTCAATTGATCTAGTTGGGCTTTAATCGATATTTTTGGGTCTCAATCGATCTAGTTGGGCTTTGATCGATAAATTTGCGTCTCAATCTATCTAGTTGGGCTTTAATCGATATATTTGGGTTTCAATCAATCTAGTTGGCCTTTAATCTATATATTTGGGTTTCAATCGATCTAGTTGAGTTTTAATCGATATATCAGGGTTTTCAATCGGGCTTATTGGGCTTTAATCAGTATATTTGAGTTTCAATCGATCTAGTTGGGCTTGGATCGATATATTTAGTTTCCAATCACTATAGTTGGTCTTTAATCGATAGATTTGAGTTTCAATCGTTCTAGTTGGGTTTTAATCGATACATTTGGGTTTGAATCGATCTAGTTTACCTTTAATCGATACATTTGGGTTTGAATCCATCTAGTTGCCCTTTAATCGGTACATTTGGGTTTGAATGCATCTAGTTGACCTTTAATCGGTACATTTGGGTTTGAATGCATCTAGTTGACCTTTAATCGATACATTTGGGTTTGAATCCATCTAGTTGACCTTTAATCGGTACATTTGGGTTTGAATGCATCTAGTTGACCTTTAATCGATACATTTGGGTTTGAATCCATCTAGTTGACCTTTAATCGGTACATTTGGGTGTCAAATCGATCTAGTTGGCTTTAATCGATATGTTTGGGTCTCAATCGATCTAGCTGGCCTTAATTGATAAGTTTAGGTCTCAATCGATCTAGTTGGGCTTTAATCAATAAATTTGGGTTTTAATAAAAAGTATTAATTTATCAAATAAAATTATATATTATAATCTAAAATAGTTTTTTATAGTAAATAAAACTTTTAGGCTATGTTTGGCAAGCATAAGCTAGCTTATAAGCTAGTCCATCCAAACATGTATCAGGAAGCTAGCTTATAAGCTAGCTTTTGAAAAGCTACTTTGAGTAGCTTATGAGGAGCTTATTGTAGCTTTTTCCAATTATACCCTTATTAATATTAATTATTAAATTCAAATATACCCTTTTTGGTCATTTTACATACTCATAAGCTAGTTTTTGCCAAACATAATTT
>JARYMX010000213.1:35000-48493 GCA_030169165.1 Centaurea solstitialis | reverse complement strand
AGCGACCCGGCATTTTCGTTCAAATATAGGCCGGCTGGCTTGGTTGCTATTATAAAATAGCGGGTGGCTACAGGCTCAGGTTGCTAGTTGGCTTAGTATTGCATTGAAAGATGGTAGCTGCTTCTTCACTCTTCAAGTAGCTGAAGCTTCTGTTCAAGTCAGGAATAGGGGTTGAGAAAAGTCAAACTTTTCTTTCGAGATTAGGTTAGTGTTCCGTTTTTTCGGATGCTTTTCCGTTAAAGAGAACTGCAAGAATGAGAGGGCAGATATGATAGAGCTGCACTCTCAGACCGCCACCCATATTATGGAGGATCTGTATCTGCCTCATGAGCCGGATGATTGCCTCCGCGGAATGCTGGAGGATATAAGGGGACCCTAGTTGTCTGAACGGGGCTATTGACCCGTATCTGACAAAAAGGGTAGCCACTCAGTTGAAAGCTATCTTAGAATAGGAAGAAAAAGATTGAAAAAACTGTTCAAACCTATACCTAATTTTATTTGATTATTCCATTTTTATTAGCGTTGATCACTCTTTTCTTTAAAGCTTATGCCGTAGAAGCGGACATCCGGCTATTGGCGTTTTATCTGCATCTTCCCGACCGGAAGGGCTTCGCTTTGTTTGGGATGAACTCGCAAAGACTCGACCCGGGGACTTCTCTCGTAGAGTGGCCTCTTTTATAAGACTCGACTTTCTCAGTGGAACTAAAAAAAAAAAAAATAGTTTGAGCTCTTTTTTTTTTGCTTACTTTTAGCCAAGCGGGGCAGCTATCCGCATGTGCCCCAAAGTGACATCCATTTTTAGGTAATGGGTATACTCGAGAAAAAAGGTTTGGAATTCGACCTCCCCTTCCTGCTTTATTGGCATTGGAGGTCTTGTGAAAAAGTCCGATTGACTAATGGAAGGAAGCGAGCTCCTAATGCATGCACAATTATCGGGCATCGCACATTTCAGGCTTACCCCAAGCCCACAAGGGACCGGGGACGGCGTAATTCTTAGAACAAGGAATTTCCTTATGTCAACCTTGTGTGTAAGACACAGGAGTCAACGGTATACGTAAGCTATAACCGGGTTAACAAGAGGTAGCTTGCAATAGAGAAGGTATGGTGGTCCAGATAGCCGCTGACCAAAAAGCCGGGGATTCTCGCGCAGGAACAAGCGAGCGTAGGCCCTCCTGCCCTTCACCCAGTAAGAAGTGCTTTTCTTGGCGAAGTTAGTCGACCGTAAGGGTAATGAAGATTTATAGCCCCATCGATAGCTATCTGTATAAGTGTGCCACGAGTGCTCCTTCTCGAATACCAGACTGAGAGTGGGAGATTGACATCCTTTCAATCTTGGCTAAGAGGACTATTCAAATCCTGGTGAAGTAAAGGACTATGATAATTCTCAAGTCGATGCGAATATAGGGCCATTTTGATGCGGGAATTGTGCAAAATGAGACTTTCAGGGAGATAAGGCAGGGAAGCCATTAATGGTATTTCATTCGAAGTGGTGTATTTCAAGTTGGAGAGTTAGGGAATTCAATCTTGGTATTGAAAGTGCGGAATCGTATTGCCGAAGTGGGCTATTTGGATAGGAATGAAATAGGTTTTAGAAGGTACAAGTATTGAAAGAAATCCTGTTTACAATGAGTTCTCAATCGCAAGGTCCTACCCGAGTTACAGAAAGTTGCTGTCGGCAAAGAAGTCTTACCAAGGATAGCCACGGCTTTCATTGAAAAAGGATAGGCCACTCGCTGAGCGCCCTAATCAATGAGGATAGGTTTCGATGTGGGGTATTTGCTATATGGTATGGTACAAAGTCAGTTTATAATTCTTCGTGCGGGGAATGAACGCAAACCGCTTCAAGGCAACGGGCTATCTCCCATCTTTCACTTTAGGAATGCCTTTAAGGCTAGCTCTCTCCTTTGGTACTCAATTGGGTATATTTCGTAGTGAGATAAGGAATTCAATCGTATATGGTATTGTACAAATACAGTATGGCAGGATTGACTAGCGGGATGGTTTCAAAAGAAGGATTTCTTGCGGTATCGGTACTCAATAGGGAACTGAAGGGATAGGAATGTACTTTGAGTTCTCAATTCTATTGCATTAGAAAGTGGGGAATTCAATCGGTATGGTCGAAGGCAATCAACTGCCTGACTTCTGTAGATTCGTAGTGAGATTGACTGAATTCAGTTTGACTGAGAGTGAGCAAAAGCATCTTGTCAATTGAAACTGCGATTAGGAAATTTATTTCCAGAATCTAGTTGGACTTAGAGTCCGATGCCTATCTTGTAAGTCTTTACAGAATGGACTTTTACTTTTGAAAGTGTGGAATTTTGCAGGATTGAAGGTATTAGGTAAAAATCCACTTTCTTGAATGAAGTGGACTGGGAAGGGAATGCGAATAGGATAGGTTTGCGAAAGACCGAGGTCTTGACTTCTGCCTGCGCCTCTCGCTTTCATTCACAGGTTAGCCGAAGTCCTTTGAAGGTCTGCTTGCACGGAGATAGTGATTCGATCTTCCCTGCCTTCCTTCGTAGTGCTTGCGAGATGGACTCTTTCATCGGAGGGTGCTATTTCACCCATTGGTCTTGAGAAATCCTACTTCACCTACCTTTGGAACTCAGATCTCAAGAGAAGTCTTGACCGGACTACCGGACTTCCGGTCAGTGCTGCTAGACCTCTAAGCAAGTGTTGTGAGCCCACCGGCGAGTGAGGGCTAAATGGTATTTATAGATTGAAACTAGAAAACCTTAATTCCTGAACTAGCCTCATGAACAAGCCAGTCTCAACTTTCCTGTTCAACTTTATAGTGCGTCTATCTAAGGATAGATCTCGGTATCTGTGGAGAGGAAAAGAATGAATCCTACTAATGCGTCAAAATCTAAAAAACATTTATCTGTATTCCCCTTTCTTTATAGGTCTCGTGTTCCCCCTATTGAACGAAATGCAAAAACCACATCCCCACAAACTTGTCAATAAACAATTCTATGTTCAATTTGACTACAAACAATTCTATGTTCCACTTGACTCCTACCCATACCGTGTTCAATTTGTATAGTTCCCATACCGTGTTCAATTGTACAACTACCAATTCAATCTTGAGATTTAGTAAGAATAGCAGACGGTATACTAGTCAGGACTCTTCTTTTCTACGAACAAGTCAGTACTCGCACTATTGGGAGAACATGCGGAAAAGAAAACGACCTTCTTTGACGCATGTTCTTCCCAAGAGTGGTACTCAGAAGAAGAAAAGGTTGTTGTTCCCGCAGCACTCATTGATACTGAAAAGTGGTCGTGAAAGGAGACTGCTTTTGCTTTGAATGCTTACCCAAGCTCTTTGACAGACTCGGCTGTGAACAAATCCTCTCTTAGAGAATCGACCGTTCACTCATGCTTTGGACGAGAGAAAGTCTGATTAGTCTTCCGCTTGAACGGTGATATCTATAATAAAGAATACCTGTCTCAAGGTAAACAGGAGTTCCCGGCTCAAGCCAAATGATACCGGCGCAAGGTAAGTAAATTCCTAGAGAGAGAACCAGATCGTACAACTTTCTCACATTCAAGCAAAAGGAATGAGATTAACATCCCTACTTCTTTTGTTCCAAGTCTCTACTCGGAAAGTCAGGCGAAGAAAGGGAATTTTGAATCTGGAATTTCGATATCAACTGCCCGGTCCTCTGTTGGTAACGATCCGCGGGCAAGGGGGTTTTCTGGATACTATTCCTTCAAGTCCTAATACCCCTCCTTGGTTTTGTAGTTGTTGCTTGGACATTAAGGGCGGTTGCTTTTCTTTGAGACCTTTAGGGCTTCTCTTAGCTGTTAATTGCCCTTGCCTTTGGCTGCTGGGGCTTGTAGTAGCATTGTCTGTGTCCTTATAGCTGTTGTAGTCTCTTTCAGACCCTTCCCACTTAACCTTTGCAGGGAAACTGGAGTTCAAAGCTTCCATGAGTAGTCGGATGGACATGCTTGCCAATCTTCACAAGAAAGACCCAATCTCTCGATAGATTTATGAGTTCCATCTAAAGAAAGAGACAGAAAGTCGAAAGAAGGTAGGAAGGCAGAAGGATCATTACGGTGCGGATGGTTTACACTAAGGCGACCTAGTCTAGATAGCTCGGGTAACTGCCTAGAGTGCCAATGTTTGAGGAAATCCAAACTGATACCGCTCGGATCTTCATTCTCTCTTTGTTAGACGATCTTGGAGTCTTGCGAGCTCTTCTTGTAAAGCTTCCCTACCTTCCCTTGCCATTTTTGACTCCTGCATACCTTAAAGGTCTTGTGGGAACCTTTGGACGATTCCTTCGTGCAGATGATCGCACTCCTGCCTTGGCTCATCCCATGTTTGCTCGTGTATGTGTTGAGATGGATGTCTCTCAGCCTTTGCCTTCTAGGGTTTGGGTTGGCCCATCCAAAGAAGAATGAATTCTCCCTGTCGCGAAAAGAATATCGAATGACTAGGGACTCCATACCTTACCAAAGTTAGCATTCACTTGCTTCGCCGCTTCGCGCCTCATCTGCACTTAGGGAGTCGGGGATGGACCGACTGTCTGTCTTTATCCATATCTTTACTATGAAGAACCTCTTGTCCCTCTTCGTCTTGCCAAAAGGGGATTGAAAATCGATAATTTCCCCAACTCAGTCTCTTTTTTAGTCTTTTTTCATCACTCTACCTATTGTATTGCCAACTAGAGAGTGATTTGAACTTCGTTAAGTCTAGTTGGCAACTGAACAAAGCTCTCGATCAACTAAAGTCAGTGTCCGGATCAGGAAAAGTCTCAGGTGACTGAAGAACTCAGCGACGAGTTGACAAAAGAAGCCCTAAAAATGGACATGAAGAGGAATTAGCTTAGGTTAGCGACTTGACAACAACCATACTTCCTTCTGCCCCATGTGGAAAGTCAGCAAGTAGATTTTCGCTAGGTATATAAAGCTAGTTATTTGTCCAACAGAAGGCCTACTACTCCTAACTAAGCACTTCTAGCAGTAGGACTCTCTTTTGCTAATACTTTTTTTTCTTTTTGACCCGCTGAAGACATATTCCTTTGTCTCTAAACCAATTTATATTATTTTTTAGGACTTTCTGTTGTAAATGAATTCTTCTTCGCGAAGCTGAGGTTTAGGGGAAAGAGGAAAGTCTTCGATCCGGTTTAGATTCACTTGTCGACTGAACCCCTAGCAATAGGCAGGCGTGGGATTCCTCCTTTGGACTTGACTCTTTTCTTTGACAAAAGAATGCCCAAGGACATGGAACCTTAAAGTAAAGGAAGCTTCACTTCGAAGACTGGATCTAGCCGGAGCTCTTCGTCACTTTGTGCTTAGTTACTAGGACCTTGTTCCTGGGATGGGACTCTTGCCATACGCATTCCTTTGTTAACTTCTGTCATAGCCTGGTCTTAGAGACCATCCACTCCGATGCTTCTTGCCTCATCAAAGTTTTGCTTGCGTAGATAGCCATCGCTTTTGCCCGGTAAACTGATCCTAGCAGAATGAATCTTTTGAGCTTTTATAAGACAATCCTTATTCGCTCTTTAGTATCCTTCGTTTCGGAAAGGGGGTGAAAATCGGGCCTACTATGGCAAAGAGATTGGGCTATGATTTCGTCTTGTGTAGTTCACTTTCCATTGAGCAATAAGCCTCAGTTTGTCTTGTCCAGTCGTTTAGAGTCCTTTCACGCTATTCCTCGCGTGTCGAATATTCCAGCAGGTGACAGAAAGAATAAGAATGATAATTGAAGAGCTTAGGCGCGAAGGTAGTCTCATAATAGATAAAAGGGCTAAAAGGCGAACGAACTGAAGGCCCTGCGATAGACATCATGCTTAGGATTCTCTTTCAGCTGCTTTTTCTTAACTTAGGGCGTTAGCTGGCAATAGCCATCGGTGCGAGGTCAAAGGCAGGGATAGGCGAGGAAATAGGAAACTTCATCCTTTACAAAGACTTTAAAGTTTAGGGCAGTCCAAACTATGCTTTAAGACCATGTCATAGGGACGGTCTTTCAAATGAGAGCCGGTAACTCAGATTCGATAGAAAGACACTGACTCTAAACTTCAATGAATCAACCTTCGGTTGCTGGTTATAGCCCTGCTGTGACTGTCTTACTTGCCATCTATCCGCTCTGGTTCTTATCAAACTATTCCTTACTACAGGTTTTATGCAATTGTATCAGTCTATTTTGTCTTAAGAAGCCCTAACTACGGACTAATGGGCAAAGGAGGTAAAAGAAAGCCCGACGCTGCTCACTGACCTCGTAAACTTTCTTGGAGTCATAGTGGCAAGGGTCGTGAACTCTACTAAGTCTGTTGAGAAGTTAGGTTCAAATCCAGGATAGGTATGGAATCTTAGTCAGTTGATAGGCAATATGGAAAGAAATCAGACTATTTGCTATATTCTAAAAAAAGTGTAAGCGCTTATCAGCATCACTGGTTTTATTAATTCACCAAGTACTTTAGCTGCTAGGCGATACGCAGTTCCTAATTATCCAGTATCTCCAGGAAGCTTGAGACTAAATATTCGTTGTGTAGCGACAAATAGAGACCAAAGTACTTTGTCAGTGATTCTAACTTTCATTCAGTCTGATTATGCGACACCGGTCTTTGAAGTTGAACATGCCCCTTCTGCCATATAGTTTCGAGGTCAATTCCTCTTTCTAACTTCTTTTCTACCGGTTGAGACAAAGTCACGTACGACGAAGAAAAAATAAGCCTCAGTCTTATCTCGAAAGACTCCATTACCGGGACTACTAAAACGATATTTCACTCGAAGACGGCGGCAGTCGCAACAAAGCGAAGCCTTCTTTTTCATTGTCTTACTTTACACGCGGAGCAGGAGCTGGTGTCTGGATCTCCAGCCCCATCTGCATAGGAGTTATTTGGGTAGAAGAACCCATCGCAAATAGTTCTCTTAGTATCGGAGTCTTCTTTTGACAGCTTGTAGATGTGCTTGTCGAGGAGCATGCATAAACTGAAAGACTTGATTCACAGCAAACGTCATGTCGGGCCGGGTCAACGTGAAAGACTTTAGGCCTCCCACCATACTTGTATAGTTCCTTGGATCAAGTCTTTTCTTTGAGTAAAGCCAAAGCCTTTAGCGACTAGCCTGACCTTTTCCTCCTAAGAGGAATCACGACCACCACATTCCCTTAAAACCTGGTAGTGAGCCTGTGAGTGTAAGGCCCTACAGATACCCCCACATCCAAAAGGCTGAGATAGAAAAACAGGTCAAGGAGATGCTGTTAAGTGGTATTATCAGGGCAAGTGTGAGTTCTTATGCCTCTCCAGTGTTGCTGGTGAAAAAAAGGGGCAATACCTGGAGATTTTGCGTGGATTATCGAGCACTCAATGCCATCACCATTAAAGAGAAATTCCCCATCCCAATAATTGAGGAATTGCTTGATGAATTACATGGTAGCAGGAGATTTTCGAAGCTTGATTTGAGAAGTGGTTACCATCAGATTCGGGTGTTTGAAGATGATATACACAAGACTGCATTTCGAACTCACCAGGGCCATTACGAGTTAAGAGTTATGCCCTTTGGTTTAACTAATGCTCCAGCCTCATTTCAGGCTTTAATGAATGAGGTTTTCATGGATTATATGAGGAAATTTTTACTGGTTTTTTCGATGACATCTTGATTTACAGTGACAGCCTAGATAGCCACTTGCAACACTTGAGGATAGTGTTTGAAACTTTAAAACAACACAAGTTGTTTGTGAAGAAATCGAAATGCTCTTTCGGTCAGGCAAGGTTAGAGTATTTCGGGCATGTGGTGAGCAGTGAAGGGGTATCAGCAGATAAAAGCAAGATTGACA
This sequence comes from Centaurea solstitialis, assembly GCA_030169165.1. NCBI lineage: Eukaryota > Viridiplantae > Streptophyta > Magnoliopsida > Asterales > Asteraceae > Centaurea > Centaurea solstitialis. The sequence goes on along the minus strand of JARYMX010000213.1, from coordinate 40,704 downwards.
GCATGTTGAGCTGGCCACAACCCACTACTGTCAAGGGGTTGAGAGGCTTTCTGGGTTTAACAGGCTATTACCGAAAATTTTGAAAGGGGTATGGGGTTATCAGCAAGCCACTGACCAATTTACTGAATAAAGATAGCTTCACCTGGAATGAAGAAGCAGCAAGGGCTTTCAGTCGTGTTCTGATGCACACCAAGTCTTTGTCACAAGTTCTGAGTGAAGTTGTGCTCGTTCTTGTGCACCTCTGCTTGGATATGATCTACCATGTGACATATGCTACTTTTGTCTTGCTGCAATGGAGTGATTGCTGCTCACGTGCGCGGGCATCTACTGATTCACTTGATGACTGATGCTCGGCCACTGCTGCTGCTACTACAGAGTATTCTTCTCCTTGGTTCCTCTTGAAGCTCGGGGATGTAGTTACATGCTCATGATACTACTGTAGTCGACTTAATAGTGATGTACTTTGTAATATACTTTTTGCTACCTTGCTCTCCCAAAGGAGCTTTCTAGCTACTGATCTCCTCGACCATCTTCCTTCTGGTATAAAGGAAAGAGCTTCCCGAGAGCCCCTATGCGACCTTCCACTTGCAGAGAGTCCTGCCGATGTAGCTCTTGTTCTTCTTCCTTATCGATTCCCTTTCCTCTGATCAACAATTAAAGTTTCATTCAAGTCGTCACCTTAGCGAAAGCACTAAGTAAGCAAACTACCTTAATGAAATATGAAAGCGGCTGAAAAGAAAGCCATTTTTCGATAGTTATTCAAGGTGAAGTAAATCCCCTATATCTGATAGCTGTAACAGGCCTTCTTCTTACAGAGAAATGCCCCTATTGCGAATCTCTCTCATAAGAAAGAAGAGAGCTAGCATAAGCAGAGCTACCAGCTATACTACCAGAAGAGCAGCTACTATCAGTCCTAAAGAGCCAGTATCCGTCCTTCACTCTTAACTTAAGGAAAGGATAGACCTTAGCGCTTCCTCTTGATCACAGTAATGCGGGAAGTCTGGCTAAAGGAAGATAGCATATCATAAAGAGATGAAAAAAAGAAAAATTAAGGCGTCAGCGAGGGACCTCTATAAAGTCATTATCTGATAGCTTTCACAGGGCTTCTTGCTAAAGATAAATTGACATAGAGAGCGACTGATTCCAGGCTTAGTATCTTCGGTTTCATCTTATAGGCTGACTTGCATCACTCTAATAGGATTCCTTGCTTGCATCATTATCGTACAAATAAGGCATTAGAGAGCCCTTTCTCTTCCTTTATTCGCCGCAGGAAGAAAAATTCCAACTATGCTGCCTTCTAACGATAGGACTGGAATCCGAGCTCCTAGGCAAAAGCTTGAAGCTTGAAGACAGAAAGAGAAGAGATTAACGGGATGCTTTATAGTCGAAGTTGCGCCTAATGCTTAATCTAACTATTAGGTACTATATTAGAGAAAGACTCAATCTGCCCAATACTATACGCTAGGAAGAACTTGATTAGGGTAGTAGCCCAGCTCTTGAAGGGGGAAGCACATAACTAATAGGGTTCAGGCTTATACGATTCATGTTATCCCCCGAAGCCCCTATCGCCTGCCTGGAACTCCTGAATTCACTCTTTAACTAGAGGAAGCGCCTAAAAGGGAAGCAACTGGGCTAGACTGCTGATCTTATGGAGTAGTCTGACCCTGGGAAAGAGACTGTAATCGCTGCCGAGAATAAACATGCTGTGCCGGGTGACTGGAATCCTCTGAGGTCAGCTGAACAGGCTGACAATCGGCAGAAGATGCTGAGCAAAGCTGCTGGCTTGAAGCGTGAGGCTGATCCGTAACATCAACTGCAGAAGAATGCGGTTAGAGTTGATGAACAGGAGAAGGCCGCAATACATCTCCATCATCATTCTCCCCGGGGCTGATTAATTAGGTTAAGGAAAATATGAAGCGCCCCATTAAAGAGAACATTCAAGGATACATCGAGTCTCTTGGATTTCACGTCATAGCGTCTATACCCGGACTGAGCATATCCAAGAAAGACACAAGTGGTTTCCTTGGGGACAATTTCTCTCTTAACTGCGCAGGAATATGAACAAAAGACGTGCATCCAAACACTCGAGCCTATAGTACTGCTCCAGTAAGAAGTTCGTGAGGTGCCGCTGCAGCTTCTTCCCTCTCTCTTCCCCCAAAAAAGGATAGAGATGCCCCGTCCCTTCTTTATGCACATCCATATACATAGCCAGACACAAAGGTGTACAATCCGGTAAAAATCTGCGGTTCTTTAAGTTCATTCACTGTAGGTTCTCTTACTTGCTCTAGTGGCTGGCAAAGGCCAACCGAGAGGGGAGAACGAATGGCTCAGGAATCGACTGGTTCCGAGCAGACTCGTGGAGCTGCAGTTTGGATTATCGTAGAAAGAATAAGAGGAGCCGTCTTAGGAAATGACTTAACTTAAGATGAGGCCCCAGCTTGACTCGAGATCAAGACTCCTTACAGCTCGCACCAATAGCGGAGCGGCCGGAGATTGATTGAAAAGGCGCAGCCCTGCCGCCCCCCTAGCCGCCTACCTACTCGTGTTCGTAGCTCGATCGGAGGTCAAGACTGTGGTCCGGCGGAAAAACAGAAGTCGTCCGTATCAAGTGATACGTGAATTGCTCAGTAGTGCTTCGCCACTACCGTAGCTGGCGGAAATAGCTTAATTGGTAGAGCATAGCCTTGCCAAGGCTGAGGTTGAGGGTTCAAGTCCCTCCTTCCGCTCCCGGCTTCGTCGTTTAGTGGTAACGAGTGTGCGCCCCTTTAGAGATAGGGGTGAGCAGCAAGCAGCCCCTTGTATAGGGTTCCAAACCTATCTTCCTAATAAGAAGAAAGGGGCAAGCCAAAACCTAGTCCTAACAAGTTGCTGGCTTTTCATCAGCCCTTGCGCGCTAGCCTTTTCCCTTACTAGTAAGGGGCTGCTAGTTGTAGCGCGCATTGTACTAGTGAATAGGAAAAGCGAATTGAGATTACTAATGACGGATGGAGGTTGAGGATAGAACATGTTCGGTCCCTCGCCCTTATCTCCTTCGCCGGAGACTGCAAATGATGGGAATCCTATCGATAAAGAAGAGGTATAAGCATCGCCTCTCGATCCAATCCGTCTTCCCTGGCCCCCCAAAACACTCTTGATACGAAAGAGACCTCCCGCCATAGAGAAGAGATCTAAAGTCTGGGTCCCCTCGATCACCCTCCCTTGAACCTGAACTGGTCGAGAGAGATGAACCCGCACCACATTTTAGAACCTTCGAACCGAAAGCCCCAACTAGAGATGGAATTCCAGAACCTAAACCACTCCGTTGAGAGCTCCGTGACTCGTTCAAGGGAAGGTCCACCAATGATTGCCATTCTCCCCCTATCTGTCTCTTGATCCCTCATTCCACTAATCCGTTGTTACTTTACTGATTCATTCAAGGCATAGACTCCCTCTTTGTCTTATTAGCGCAGGTGTTCGTCAACGATGAAAGCCGCTTAAGACTCGAAGAAAGAGGGCTAGGCCCCCGGGAGGGCTTTCAGGGACTGGGTAGGGTGGATTATAGAGCTAGGGGCTAAGGTTTGTCCATTGGGATTGGGCATGGACGAACCCCGACTGGGCCAGCATTGATGAAAAATGCCAAAAGAAAAACTTCTCCCATCGCATCATTAACCGGTGTAGGATTAAAGATCAGGTCCAGGATTCGAGTCAAATCGACCTTCCCTCTCATCTCAGGGTGAGGCAAGGAATTCAAGCAAATGTTCGTTCTTCAATATCTCGGCTGCTCAAGAAGTTGGACTAGCTGCTCCTCCGACCCGGAGTGGATTCTAGTGGAAGGGCAGAGCAAAGCCTTGCAGTAGGAAGGTGTTCGTTGCTGGGACGGGTTCAAACTGGACTGAAGGGAGGAGGAATTCAATAGTCCTCTCTTCCTGGGGATTCATCACTGGCTAGGGCTTTCGAATCAAAGCATGGGCATCTGCAACTAAGAGGGAGCAGTAGATCGTCGATGGAAGAGCCATGTCAGTAAACTTCTATTGGGACTTCTATGGATTATGGATTCGACTAGAGGGACTCCTAGCAGCAAACTAGTATAAAGGGGCCCCATAGAGACGCAGGAGCCGCCAGCCGGATCGACCAACAAATGATAGGCCAGAGGGATGGGCTCATTCGACTAATCAGTGATCCCTGGGCCTACCTAACACAGATGTCCCTGAAATAGGGGATTGGTTGATCGGAAAGCTCGGGCAGGAGTAGGACATTCCATACAATTCCGATTCGCTAGCCTCTCAAATCCCATTTTTTCATCGGGGTGAATTCTAAGGTTCCTTATTCCGGTTGTAAAGCGGAAGAAGAGGGAGAAGGGGCACAGCCCCACCAGCAGCCCACGTTTCCGACCCGAAAGGAATTGCAAATGAAAGAAGAATCTGTGTGCACTATCCATGGAGTGGAGTGACTATTCTGAATCTCCTCTTCTCTATCTCCCCCCTTTTTTTTGCCTTCGGCTATTACCGGCTGGCAACGCTTGGCCCAACATTGGATTTGTTTGAAAACAATACAACCAAGGTGGCGTTCATTCAATCAAAGCTTTTATGCCCTAGCACTAATGACTATCTTTGGAAAGAAAGGAATGCAGGGAACAAGTCTTTCCTTTCCATTGGTTCTTGAAAGCTCTCAATCCCCGCTTCTCCCATATTGATTCTCCCTCTCGCATTGGTTCTGCATCAGATAATGAGCCCATGCGCAAACTTTCTCTTTTATTGGCGCCCGATAGGTAGGCTATTAGATTGAGTCGAAAGCCTACCAACGCATAAAGGTTCCGATTCGAGCGAGAGCCCAAACGGGGGAGGCGAGAACATCTTGATCGAAAGCTCCACTGTTCTGAATAGTGAGAAAGACTTTTTCAAATTTGATCAAATCGATCGATAATTTTTTAATATCTTAGGTGGGCCAACCGACCGACCGAGTTGGGCTGGGCGTCCATGTCACAGAACCTTTCTCTAGCCAAGAATCCCATTATTGATCGAATCGAGGCGGATCCAATTCATTGGCAAATGAAAAATATACCGTTTTCACACTCAGAAAAACCTAGAAAAGAGGAAGAGTCACTAAGACAAGAGCTAGGTAAGCAAGCAAGAAGGAGAGGCTAGAAAAGGCAGGGGCTCCCATCTCTAGGAAGATTGTGCCCAGGATCTGGTAATCTAAAGCCTTGCTTCTTCTGGTCGGCTCGTATTAGCCTGTGCTTTATTACAGGTAGTCATTCCCCCGTTCCTTTAGTCTTTTCAACGGTACTTGAATCTTAAGTCGCGGTCATGTCTCGCCCCCCGGTATAGTGGACCGGTTCCATGTTTTCCCGAATTTCATCAGTTCCAGGCTCAAGTGCCTGTTCATACATCTTCATTCCAAAGGCGAGCATATCCATTGAGTGACTGTAACTGCTATCGTTTACAGTCAATAGTTCTTAACCAACCCTTTCTCTTAGAGCTTTATAAAGCTTTAAGAGAGAATAGGGAGTAAGGGGGACCTTCGCTTCATTAGAAATTGGACCCGGACCTTCTTTCTTCTCCTGCGGAGCCCTGATAAAGTAACCGGCGGCAGGTTAGTACAGTTCTCCTGCTTGCGGATTTTTCCCTGCGCTGATTCAGGAGCCTTCTTCTTTAGTCTAGGATTATAAATAAAAAAAAGCGGCTGGGCGAGAACAAGAAGGGGTCGTCGTCCGGCGGCCGTCTAC
>JARYMX010000213.1:0-32500 GCA_030169165.1 Centaurea solstitialis | reverse complement strand
ATCTCAGACAAGCACAAGGAAGCAGTAGAAAGAAGCCACGCCAGAAAGAGAGGAGACCGCCGGAACATGTAATGAAAGAGACTCTTGAAAGCTATCGAAGTGGACAATAGAGTGCTGCTTCTTATTAAAAAGCCCTCATGCTGTGTGAAAGAGTGGCGGGAATGACTGGGCACAGGAGTCAATCCAACAAAGTGTGGAAATGGTCGACCTTCTAGTGCCCTTGTAGGGAAAAGATAAGTTTCTTAGCAGATAGAGAAGGAAGGCCAAGAGAGAAAAATGTTGAAATGAAGAGAGTTGCATTAGATAGCGCCGCGCCCCTCATCCAAAATAGACTTGAAACGAGGATAGGGCCGTAACTGGGAGTGAGAAGAAGACTAGACGAGTGGTTTTTAGGGACGAATCTCTTGACTCTTCTGGTGCATAGCTGCGAGTCCAACCCACCGCAAATAGTAAAGGAGGCGCCGCTAACTTTCACCGGGAGATCGTGATGAGGACAAAAGGGGCTTTTATTAAAGTCCCTCTGGTCGTTCCCACTAATGAGTGATAAGTCTCAGTGGAGAAGTGGGAAGAAAGTAGCCCCTTCCACTTGTGAAAGAAAGTTTTCTCCTCATATTCACATCTATAGAATATAATAGAAATAGTAGTTCGCTAGCCGCAGGCTGAAAGCCATAGATCTTGCCCGGGATGCTGCCCAGAGTTCATACGGGACATTTGCTTCAACACTTGAACTATCATCACCTATCTTAAGCCTATACTTGTTTGGGGTTCCAAACCTCCTCCTATTGCCTTTACCCACGCAAACCTAAGTTTTTTTGTCCGGAAAGGGAATGCTTATTCCCCTCGACTGTGCGGGTGCTAAGACTAGCGAAGAATTAAAATGGAATCTGTTCGCGTTGACCAACCCGAGCCTTCGAGCCAATAGTTCTTCTGATTTAGGCTAGACCATCCTTCGATGACATGCCGCCCGAAGAAGACGCACACACCGGGAGCCTTACTTCTATCTCATCAGAAGCAGCGCATCAGGCTATAGAATATAGAACCCACCTTCACTCTATCAGCTACTCTAATTTTGAGTGTCAGCAGTTACAGTTTTCGGAGGCTCACATTTGCGGTCCAAACTATTGGAGAGACGACAAGAGAAATTAGTTAGACGAATATGTGCCGATGCCATTACCCCAAAAAGCCTACATTACAGTGCGGGTGAAACATCAGACAGAAACCAATCAAGAAGACCGAGAGAAGGCCCTGGGGTAATAGAACAGGGAGGAAGAAAGGAAGGAGCTTATCGGCTCCATTCCGTCAAAGGTAAGACTTTTTTTCCCAGTTAGCTAAGAAGCATATTCATCTTTTAAGGCTTGTTTAACACGAGGCCTCGTTTTCAGGTTGATAAGAATAAAGAAGTAGTAGTATAATTCGCGCTTCTTAAAGTATACAACACCTTTCCCGATGTTACACAGAACACCGCGGAAAAGGTTAAACGTCGTCCACTGTCAAATACTATGATACTCCTGGTAATACCTGTTGCAGATCCTCATCTTGTAGACTTGTTGAACCAGCAGCAGCGGCCGAATATATAGTTATTCCAAATCAAGGTGATATCCCGAAATAGGAGAACTTCGTGGTGCACACATCGTGATCCCTTGAATATAGAGACAAGTTTTACTTTGTACAAAAGAACGTGAGTGTCCCCTAAAACAATGCGCCCTTGTTCTAGATAGTACATAGCTCAGCTAGAAATCCAGTGATAGTATATAGATAGAAGAAGTCCCTAGCCCGAGAGACTAGTTCTCCTCCAGTGACCTTCTTTGACAACTATATACGAAAGAGTACCATAACCAGCCTTCAGTTGCCATCGAAAGAGCCTAACGCCTATATCCTACCAACCTCAATCTCACTCAAAGGACCCTCTAATTCTATCATTCAGAAGCCTCAGAAACCTATGTATCTATGATGGTAACAAGATTTTTTTGAGGCCTTGCAACCGATAGCAACTGGTAGCATTCAGGATCGACATTGAAGATTTTCGGGTTTTCAAGTCATATCTTAAACGTATGTTCCTTATAATCTTCATGATAGTTTTGATAAGGAAATCTTGCATTGGGAGCTTACTTGTTCTCAAAACAGGTGGTCAGCAATACGGAAGTCGGGATTTTTATTCACATCAACTTTTTTCTAAAAACAGTGTTCTTCATACCCTTTCAATGGCTTACGAGTATTCCGAAGCCACCCGAATTGTTGCCTGTTACCAGTATCCGCAAATCGATCAGGCTATCCTCGATCAACCCTCGATTTCATCGCCGGATGATGATCGGAAGATACCAGGCGGATACTTTTTAGTTAACTCTATCTTGTCTCTCGGACTCGATCGTGTCATTCTTGTGTGTAACTTGTTCATTCGTAATGGTTTTAGTAACGCTGTCTTCATTCGTTCACTTGTCATTCAGGTACTAGTATCTGTAAATAAACTCCACTCTTTCTTGTACCTGGCACTAGTCAATTGTATCTTCGGTTCATGGCAAATGTTAAAACGACTCTAACGGCTTATAGTCCCCCCCCCCCCCCCCCCAGTCCTGGCACTCAGCCCATTCTTATTTACATGAACCGGCTTTGCCCGACACTCTGGTTTGAACCAGTACTGTCCTTCTACGTTCCTAGGGACCACCACTCCCGTTCCTTGGTTTGTGGTGTATTGGCTCTTGGTTGGTTCCCTGTCCAAAGCCGTGAAAGCAAGAAGTGTGAACACATATGAAATCGTAATAAGGATAGTATGTAGTATAGTATATTACAAACAGTTAAGTGAACTACTCCTTCGCTCCTTCGACTGGTCTGCTCCCCGCCGTTTTAGGAGCCACAATGCGACTAGGCCTCCCGCTACTGAGGGAAGCTGATCTGACTTAAACAAAAGATGTTCCCTGTGACCAATATATTGGCATGTGAATGAGTGATATGGGTGGAGAAAAGAAATTATTGATACGTATGATATGGGTCGTACGATCACATAGTGTGAATCATCAAAGCGGGGATGGGGACTAGTTAAATACGAAATGGTGAGATATGGGGATTAACAGCTAATGTTCGATAAGCAGGGAGGGAAGACTCTTCTTCACTCAGAGCAGAACGTTCCTTCCTGCTACGCAAGGCCTATTTCTTTCGTAGCAGCCAAGTGATTATTCGAAACCAATAGGTTCTCCTCGATTTTTCAGAAAGAAACGAGAGACAAGAAAAAATCTTTGATTACGATTAAAAGGAACAATCTCAAATAAGACCAAGATCAAATTTCGGGTCATTACCTTGTGAACAGATCTGTCATATCTTCTTCGATCCCGTCATTTTATGTGCCAGATATAAAGCGAGCACAGATTTTGGTAGAAATGGAAGAGACTTTTTTGTATATGAACAATCAAAAGGAGTGGAACGCTGCAGTAATTCTTTGAGAAAACCCACCTTATCCTTTGTCTCGAGCTTGAATTCTTCAAATCCACTGAATTCGTTCCTTCATATACCTCCCCACCAATAGAAAGACAAATGGGAATAAACCGAACCACGTCATAACAACATTCCAGTTTTACCATCAGCATGCTTCAAAGCCAACGTGACGCATACCTTGAGGTCAGATGACCCAAGATAATGGCGAATACCACAATGATCGAGAAAAGAGTACCTATACTCACATGAAAACCATGAAAGCCAGGTGCGTAAGAAAGAGTGGTAGAACCATAAATACTATCCGAAATTGTGGAGTGCGCTTATACTATTCCATTCCTTGAAAGGCGGTGAAAACTAGAGCCATGTGAAAACGTAGCTAATAAAGCGAACGCTCGTTTTTTTCCTTCCCCGCGAGTAGAGGCATGATGACCCAAGTTACGGCAGCTCCGGATGAAGGGAATAAGAGTATTAAGAAAAGAGGGAATTTTCCCCGAGGATCTAAACACCACAATCCCCTTTTGGAGGAGGGCCAAATACCTCCGATCTCTACCGTAGGTGGCTAAAGAAGTAATGAGAAGAAGCCCGACAAAGAGCAAAAGGAACATAACCCTCCCGAAACAATAAACAGTAATAAACCCTTACGAGTCCTAATGTACACTTGGGTATATGTCCGTTCCAACCGTGGATTCTCTCGTAGAACATCGCGCCCACCATACGAACATGGTATATAGGATAAATATTAGCCAAACCTGAGAAGAGTTGCACCCCCTTGAAATGAGTGCATGTACATCACACCCCTACGTTGTTGCCAAACTCCGAGGTGAAGCCCGAAATAGGCCATGGACTTGATCTACCAATGATAAGAAGCTCTGAGTTTCAAATCATAAACAACTTTGCTCTTTGCGCATGTAAACCCCCCCTTCACCCCCCGCCCCCTAAATTGGTGTGTAAAGAGATCTTGGTCTCTCTTTCTATCTGACAGGACAAACAAATAGAAAGGGAATGGTTCTGTCATTGCAAGAAGTCTAACTAAAAAAGTGGATCTCCCTATTACTTGAAAGATAAAATCGTTTTTAGACCGAGACAGAACTACGTGGGAAAAATGAGGACCTTCTTTCTTTTCAGAAAAGCATTTTTTGAAAGTATCAATTCATTCGTTCGTTTCCCGGAAGACTTTTCCCGCCGGGGCCTAACATCAAAGGCCAGGTTGAATCTCCTCTGGATATGGGCTGCAATTCATCATTGACATCGTGGGAAAGGGCTTACTCTACTCTTATGCTCGCTGTCTCGCTCCGCTTTCCCGTACATATTCCTCCCCACTAAAAAAAGAGCGTATGACGAAGCTCGAGAACCTTTCTGATCGTCTGTCTTCGCGGGCCGCATTGAAAAGGAGTATATAATCTTCTTGAGTGCCTTCCAGTCCACGATTCTGAGCGAGAAAGAATCTCTTCTGAATCGACCTAGTCATAATGATTAACAACCGATGCTTTGCCCTTGGCCGTGTGTGAACATGGATTAGCATTATTCAGTCCCTACAAGTGATCCCACATCCAATTGAAGAAGTGGCTATATGAGGACTATCGGATCAAATAGAAATATGTTCATTTCTCATTCTCGAGAGCAATGATTTCTCCGAAACAAAGATCAAAGTGATCTTCCCCTTTTTTTCCCATAAGTCGACGCCTTACACCATGGTGAGACCTTCGAATACACTGGAGTACATATAGATAGACCGTGCTAAAACCTTTTCTCAAAGATATATTCAATCTGATTGGGTCCTTGCTTCCGATGTTGTTCGTCACGGTGTGAAAGCAGTTTTGGTACGTAGTTTTAAATTCTGCTGATCCCAAGTAATCCATCTCCATCATGTGCATATGCTATAAGAAAGTAAAGAGAAAAGGCATGACTAAGAATTGTGTGAAATAAGTGATTATCCAGTTGAGTGCATCTTGATTGAGAATAAGATCCCCCCATAAACAGAAGGAGAAGGACTTACCTGTACGCAGTAGTAGAAGAACTAAACGAATTAACTTTTGTTGGTTGTTGACCAATCGGAAAAGAAAGGAGAAAGAAAATGTGTGTGCCTACAGGACTTTAGACTTTTTATAAGAAATAAAAAAGTCCTTAACATTTTTTTGGTCCGCCCTAGAAAGACAGCCATAAAAACAGAAAGACGTAACCTGTGTCCCGACTTCTAAATCCTTTAAAATGAGATCCGTTACTCAATGTAATGATCGGTTACGGCTGCGTACGTGCGAATTGCCACGACTTCCATCCCCATTTCGTGAAGTGGGATTAATCTGTCAGCACAAATTGGCGGAATAGGTCTTTCTTCTCTAAGATATTTTGAGAAGAGTGAGTGACGCTTTCGAAAGTTTCGACTTTTCCGATCTTCTCTTTCCCTTAGCGAAGCACAAGCACTAAGCAAGTAAAACTACCTTTTTTCTTCTCTTATCGTCCCAGTACGACTCTCTTTTTTTATTAAAAAAATAATCCAGATATCTCGATAAACGACACTAAAGGAACTGTAAGTACAGACGATGCCTAGAAATGAGAAGTACACTGGGGGGCCCTTTCGAAATACCAAATCCCCAGCTTAAGTCCAAAAGCCTACACTTAACTATGAACAAAAGGTCCGCGAAATAACCCTTGCTCGATCAGTGAAACCAGAGTGATGGTCTTTCTGGGAAACGATACATTCTAATGGATCCCATCATATACTTTATTTATAGATGAGTTCTAAATTGTGGGCGTAGTCCTTCAACTAGGGGTTCCGAGTTTCCCTGGAATCTATACTATTTTCCCATAATGTTGTGTCTCAATGCGAGGACCTCGTTCTCTGATCCTTCTTTAGGTAGAGAAACCTCTCCTTTAAAATGAATTGGAAGGTAAAAAAATAGACTCCTGTCATGATAAGTATAGTAGACATCATTTTGATGTGATAAGAAACGATTATCACATCGATTACTAGTATAAGTGACTTACTACCCCGAAAAGCTGCTATGCTCAAAAAGCCCGGTCCGTCCGATTTACTTAAGGTTGACAAGTCAGATCACGGGAACTGAAAGAGCTGCGCGACCTTCACTCGTGCCATCACTTCCACTTTGATGTTAAGAGTAGTAGGAGCATGAGATGAGGCTCACCACACACGAATGTTGTCCATAAGGCTACTAAGATAGCAAAAAACCCCAAGGAATGAGTTCTTATTCTTATGGAAAAAGTAGAACACTATGACGTGGGCCCCCCTATATTTTTATTATAACAGTCAACAAACAAACTATTTTTTTTCTTGACATATAATAGTAATTAGCTAATTCGAGTACAGAATGATATCGAACCGCAGACAGAAGGAACTTCTCAACGAATGGGAGAACATATAACAGGCTTTCCAGGAATGCGACTGAGCAACGGACATTGAATTTATAAGGCTGGACCCTTCGACTATCCAATCAGGATTATTTTCCTCGAGTTTGGTAATAAACTGAAGCAGCTCAGTCTTCTAGCATAGCGGTAGTGCAGATAGATCGAAGCTTAGCTTAGCCATCAACCACAAATGGGGTCCTTTAGCAGCCGAATTTGCCCCTTTGCTTCCGACTGACTTACGTCGTGAACAGTCTGCCAAACCCAGTCAATGAAATCTGATAGAGAGAAGGGCTTTCCTCTCGACTCCCAACCTATGAGCCCTGCGAGCTCAGAGTCTCCAGTGATGGTCCAGTCACTAAACGAGGAGTTTCTCGACCGGGCCTTGAACTAACCGAACGCAGCGATAAAGATCAAAGACTAGGTTTACATAGAGAGCTAAGAGAAGGACGGGTGTCTCAGTTATATGAGTCCACTGTCCCTACTTTCCTAAAAGCTTAGAGGAAAATCCTCGACAGAGAGGAAATTTTTTCTTTAATGAATGTGACCTTTCAAAAGAGACTTTTTGCGATAAGGCCCTTCATAAAGTAAAGATGCTCACTCTCCTTTAAAGGTGTCCCCCGCTGCACTCTAAGGCATTGCATATTATTAACAAGCGCAGGAGAGAAGTACCTTTGCTTTGGCATTTCCTTCGCCTCAAATCTCATATCAGTCATCGTCTTACTGGTGTCGAATCAAGCTCTTAGCACTATCGAATGGAGTGGGGGAAGCGATAAGATTCCCCCACACCCATTCTGTTAACCCTTAGGGAAAGAATCATTGTTCCCTTACCAGCTGAAGACATCACTTAAATAAAAAATCCCGTTCGTGTTGGCTGTCTCTTTCTGCAATGAGTTTAGTGCCGAGATTGCCTACTCATCCGTTAAAGAGAGTGGAACGTTTACTTTCCTCGGTTAATGGAGCTAAAGGAGGGTTGGCTGTGTATACACAACACCGCACACGAAAGCGAAGCCAGCCGACTCTTTTCAAACAGGGTGAAATAAAATCCAGTTCAAAGAAGAGCTCACAAAGACGTCCAAATGAGCGACCCAACAGATGACGCCATAAAATAAGATCTTTCTGGTACGGCAGTTCCAATGAAGAAAAGACTCAAGTCTGTCCTATGACCTATCATCGGGCCGTAAAGCCCTCACTGTTACTCCGAGCAGACACTTTGATAATCTTCTATCATGTTTGATTTCGCGACCCAGAGTGAACTGGCACCCTTTCTTCCAAAATGCCCCCCAAACCGGATGCGTAACGAAAAGGCCAGTTGGAAGGGATGACTCATTCTATGGCCCAAATGCCACTCTATTATATACGCAACCTCACTCCAGTAGCCTCGTAGTTGAGGACATAGCTACGAGATAAAGAGCAAGAGAACCTTGCCAATGTCTTATAACCTCAAAAAGCGAGGCCAACCATCCAATCGAAAAGCGCTAGCCATTGATTATAAGGGTAGTGTCACTTTATTTTACTCCAAGAGCGAAAAGAACATCATATCATCGTTAATACTATGCGAAAACATGATATATACTGTGCTAAAGCTACAAGGTGTTCTTCCTCCTTTCGTCTCGTGTAAAGGCTCAAAAACAGTCTACTATATAAGCCAAGTAAAAGTAGTGCCAATACAGATGAATAGTTTTCACCCTCTTCCTTTTTAGAGAAGTCAATTCCTTATACAATCCTCCCCCGGGGGTACTTCTATTTAAACTTTAGAAATCCAGTCCAGACTAAGACTAAGTAAGGTCACGGTATAAATGCTATCAATCTCTACCATCAGACAACAATGGGCCTCTGAACCTGACCACAGTCAATCATCTATTGTTCTGTTCTATGAGGACATCTAACCCTGTACGAGTCATTCCTTGCACGGAGGGTGCTATGTTTTGTTGTCTTAGCCAGGTGAAAGTTGCTTTACTATAAATCGATTAGTTAAAAGGTATTAAGAACGACTAAACCGCGTCTTTTCCGTTTTTGGCTATAAGACGCCCTTATCTTCCACCGAGCTAGTCGTGCATAAGCCCTTTTTTTCTACAAAAAAACGAAGATTCCTCCCCTTCCCTTACAAAATAAGATTGAAGTATCTTCGCGATTCCTCTCACCGGAAAAAGTGGTCCTTCAACTAACTTGCCTGTTTGTGATAGGTACTTGGCTTTCATTCCCACCAAGGAAGGTAAATTGACTATTTAGGGGTTACTGCCGTTACCGTTCTAATCTTTAGTAACAGGTATAACATGGCGATTAGCTGCTTTTCCTAAAAGAATTTCAAGTAAAAGGGGGCATGACCACTTTGTTCTTTGTAAAGAAAATGGGCCTACTTCACCACCCGCTACTAATAATCGAAAGGGTTCACACGAGTTCATCTATAATGGACGGAACTTTTTACTGCCGGAGGGGTTTGAGTCTCCATGGAATACGAGAAGTCACTACCGCTTACAAAGCGCTTCATTCTCTTCGTCTTAGCTTACTTCGGAACTCTTTCGCGGACACGTGGAGTCAACGTCACTCACAATGTACCTAGGTAAGAGCTGATTATCTTACTGATTATTGTAGGTGCTTTTAGTGGTTTTTAGAGACAGTTCTCTTGCTACCATTTCTTTCCTTTTGACTAATAGAGCGTACATGTTCTAGGCGGAGCTAAAGTAGGTTTTGTGTTCCCAACAGAAAGAGGGTTTGTTTGTCCGAGATATTCCAAGGGGGAAGCCTCGAAAGTCATACGAGTGCACCTCTCGTAGCACGAGTACCTACAGGACTCAGTCCGCTCCTACTGGCGGGGGATTAATCAGCACGAGTTCGTAGGAGCTTCCCGGGACGAACCCCTTGGCACTCTTCGCCTTGCTCTCGGGGTGAAGGACTGATAGGATTATAGCTGGCTCCCTACTCCAACAGGGTCTAAGGTTTACCACTTCCCTTACTTCCTCACAAAAAATAAGGGAGACAGTTTTCTGAACCAGCAAACCTAGAAGTCAAAACGGTTAATTCTACAAGACAGACTATCCCCCCAAGTAAGAGGCTGAGTTAGCCTCGTTTCTGGTGCAAGGTTTCTTTTTAATAATTACTGAGGATAGCACTCTATTTAAGTAAGGCTCATCGCTCTATCAAGGAAGTTAGGAGGCTAGTCTACCAAGCTTAAGAAAAAGGTCAAATAAGCAAGGTTGTCAGCGAGTAAGAAAAGACAAGGAGGCTTAAACATATACCCTATCTTTGTATCCATAGTTAGTCTCTGCCTATAAAAATGCCTTAGAATTGATAAGAGCAGGCTGTGATGCGAGACTCCAGGACCAACTTAATTCTGCGATCACTCTAAAAAGCGATAGGACCAAAACCTTGTTTTAGTTTCCCCTAGCACGTTTATGTCCTCAAACCACCGGCAACAGGTTGAGCTCCAACATCACAACTCAGCCCTTCTCTTGCAAACAATCAATCGGATGGAAGGTAGGCTTCACCGACCTCGTTCTAACACCTATGCTCCTCCAGAAGCTTCTTCATCTGAGTATCACTCGCCCTACACCCTCTATCGCTGAGTCTTTGGAACGTTTTCACTCCTTTATAGGTCGGAACTCTGGAACTCTAAAGACTTTCTCAACAGACATGATAGATGGATCTGATGCGCGTTGCACTTGATTTGAGGTAAAAATTGGCTCAAAAGCAAAAAATATGGATTAATAGAAGGAAAAGAGATCATCAGAAAGAATAGCGGACGACTTATAGTATAGGTCGATGTTTTCCCGTGAGCAGTAAGTCAGCAGATCCCCCCTTCATTTGGAAAGCTGGTGGCCGCGCGTGTGAATTCTTTCAAAGGCAAGGGCTGCCTGATTCGACTTGTTGTTTACTCTGACCGTCGAGGTGTTTCACCACGCGCGTAGGTTTGTCTAAGGTCCCTAGACCTAGAGTCTCTTGTCTGGCCTCCTGTGAACATCTTTATTCTTAATGTATTTTAAAGAGGGCCTCTCTAACCGTGAAGTGGGTCTGCCTTCTCGAACCCATTCCTGGCCTCGGCTCCGATAACCGCAATTCCCGGAGGAGTCGTAAGTTGGGCACTGGAGTTCCCGTCGGCCTGGAAACGTGTGACGCTGAGTCGGGGTTTTGTGAACGAACAGTCGCCTCCTCGAGTTGAAGAATGCGGGGCCCCTTTTTGTGCCTAGTTACACCTTCGGATACCCCAGGAAGGGAATTTTTCCTCTACTCCCCCAAATCTTCATTTACGCCAAACGCCGACTTCCCCTTTCGTCATCAAGGCTGGAATTAGACCCAAGGGAATCCCATAGGAACATTCCCTAGATTTCGCACATAGGAGATCGAGACACAGCCCCAGGCTATGGGAAAGATGGAGATCGATCACGCTAAGGATAACAACTACATAGTAGGGTCTCTCTACAGACAGGTCAAGCGATATACTCGTTTGAGTCGTTCCCCCCGTAAGAGCAGTATCACAACCATGAGCCCGCCAGTCTATCACATCTAAGAAATACTCGATCCGATAGTTTTTACGATATAGAATAGATATATATTTAACAACAAATTCAAAGAAAATAATTAAATAGATAACGTAAGTTGTCCGTCGTACCCAAACAATAAGATTCCTGAGGAAATGCACCTAAGATCAAATATTCTCGAGCTCGGCCTTCCGTGGAAAATTCAACTTTCTTTTGATGCTACGCGTATCAATAAAAAACATAAACTGTTGAGGCTCAATAGCTAAATACATGCAATGAATCATAAGCCGAGATCATAAAGAGCATACGCGAGTAGGAAGGGGAATTAATACAATGATTCAGATGCATCAAACCTCTCTTGTTCGGATTGAAGAATCGAAACACATCGAAATGGTACCCCGCCCACGGCCGTACTGAAAATATTAGAAGGATTTGGCAGACAATAAGTAAACTTGAGACCCTCCTAAAACGAAAATTCAGAATACAATGAGCAATAGTTAGGAAGTGCGCAACGCCAGCAGAAGCAAGAGTTTATTAGAATAACCTCAGAAAGCCCGGCCAGAAACACATCTCAATTTCCCTGCATTGGCTCAGTCCGTGATAACTTCTTTCATCTTTACGTGAACAAGCGGACCGATCACTAAGGGATGCTCCCTCCACATGACGAACCTTTTCGAACATACGAAAGTGGTTAGGAATAGGGCCGCCCCTCTCCCAGGGCCCGGCATCCACCAGGTTCTATTGATCATGTCCCCTTCCAACAGTTGGAACTTTCTTGGGGGCGTCTTGGCATTACGAAGAAAAGCTCGCCGTAAAAAAAAAGTAATTTATCTTCCGTCCCGGTCATAGGTGCGTCCACAAAGAGGAATCGCAATCCTCTCTCAGCAGCGTAGCTTTGGAGTGAGAGTTTATGCGGGGGAAAGGAAGGAGGCCGACCAGAGAGTGAAGGCAAACCGCCCTATTAAGTTCGCAGCTATGCTAATAGTTGCCCCGGAGAAAGCCAGTGCCGTAGGTACAGCTCTATTCTCCCGGATGCATTGATTCCCATAACGAATAGGCTAGCTCTATCTCTCAATTACCTATTATCCTGTATGCTCAAAGTCCTCAGCTTCCTCCGGCATCACCTCGAGATTTAGCTTGTCTACATAAGACTCGGTATATTACCCACTCCCATGGCATAACACCTTTCGCTGCATCCATCCGCCCGAGCCCAGACGCGCCGCCTTTTCTCATTATCATCTACCGCCCTTCTAGTTCCTCCCCCTATTTCCCCCATGAAGATCGTCGTATGTATGCTCGACTTCGGGTGTCGGTGCTATAGTATAGGAGAGTACATTATGGCAGGATCAGTCACTACGCGGCAAACCAAATCACTCCTCCAAGAAGAATTGTGCTAATGCCCTCCCCCCCCGATCCCTATAGAAGCGAAAGAGCTCCATGTGATCCCATGTCTTGTCGCACGTTCTTCGTTAACAAGTCCTCGCAGAACCCGCAGCCGGATTGCCGTTTTTCTAGGACCAGACCGACGCCTCACCCTGCACAGGTACCTACCTAGTGTCGCCGCACATTCAACATAAAAGCGTTCGGACTCATGTGCCGTCCGAACCAGGGGTCCTTCGAGCCTTGCTGCGTACATACCCAGCCTTGCGGCGGCAAAAGATTCTCCCCCTACTAAGCCCCCCCATGCTACGTTCCTATCCTGGCGGTCCGAACCCGGTGCCCTCGCATTAGGTGTAGGGGAACTGGGCGATAATACTCCCCGCATACCCAAACGCGCTGCCGCTCACTAGCGCGCAACACTAAGTAATCCAAGCCAACCCACATTAACAGACTAACGGTGGATAATCATATTTCTTAGACTGTACTAAATACACTCCATGAATGAGCAAAATGAAGGTTGCAATTATGATAAAAGATCTCTGGAACACCGCTAAAAAAAGGATTGAACATGTGGAGGATCCCAACGAATTCTGCTTTCATTTCCCCGTATGGAGCCACGAGTACGTACTTACGGTTCTTCAGCAGTATAGCTAGCACAGCGCGCAGCGGGGTACGTCCATGCGTCAGTTTGTGGATCGCGTGCACTATGTGACAGAGTTTTCTGGGGGGTATGTCCCTAAGAAAACCTTCCCTTTTAATTGTAGGAAAGTCTCCGATCTTTTTCCTGCCTTGATTCAGATCGTCCGAAAAGGAACGTACCTTTCTAAGGACGCTTCCCCCAGTGCAGTTCTCGGATATCCAGGCTCGAGCTCCCGCACCCAGCCAAGCATCCCGATGTGGATCAAGGCCGCGTCTGAGTTTGAATAATTTCTACCTTGACCTCCGAACAGGTCTTGCGGACGTTGATCCGGCGAGGGTTATCTCTAGGAGTACGCATTTCAGGCATTAGGAATCAGTCCCTCTGCTTCAAGCGGAAGAGAAAAGCTTAAATTGGTCTTTTCCGAACGAGACGAGATAGGGGAGAAGAAAGACAAGAAAGAGGAAACTCTTTCATCAAGGCTACGATTCTAGCATACTTGACTTTACATTGGCTGTCGTACTTTCCGTCTACTATAAAGGCCATTCTCTACCTTCTATATTAATAATTTCATCTAACCCTACTCACTCAATCAATCTCCTAATCTTATCCTACTACCCTGTACTACAACAAACCACTCAACAGCGGAAGCCCACATTCTCTGTCTATAGAATGATTAATGTTCAGCGCATTCGTAAGGCAAACAACTCATCTCTAACAGAAACAGCGAAAGACTCATCTACAGCATCAACAGTAATCCCGCTTCTAGAGGTCTTCTGGTCTCTTGGTAACACTTAGGAACTCGAACTCTCCGTAGATGTCGAAGTGGAACTACAATGTAAGCAATTGAGATCCACCCTAAGCAAATCACTAATGAAAGAACCCCCGCTTATTGGAGCTTTGAGTAAAGAATCTTATCTGATGAATGCCCGCAGCTTTCTCTTGCTTGGCAGAGGAATGGAAGCTGTTGGAGAGAAAAGAAGTGAGGCCCCGGTCTGTCCTAAAACAAAGAAATTCCCTTGTCTACAGTCCAATTCTTGTTCACCACGACTCATTACAAGAACTATCACTATCCCATCCTAGAGCACCTGGGGGTTAAGCAATAGCTATGACGTAACAAAGGCGAGGCCACTAGGCCTAGATCCTGACCTTTCGAAGGAGATCATAACGCTCTGTCATAGTTGAACTCTAGTATGGAACTGCTTAGCTGCCGGGTGGTTAGGCACTCGAACAGACTAGTCCAGCACCCCGCTCAATTAATCAGCTCGTTTCGGAACACTTTCTAATCCGTTGCTATTGGAAATGCACCCGAAGCTGTTGAGTGATAGTGATCTATATCTTATAGACCACCCAGCCTTTTTAGGACTGTAGACCTAAGAGAAGCCGATCTCTTAAGGCGGAGTCCTTTCCCTTAGTACGCGTGAAAATACGCAGCCGTAGAAGTCAGTAAGACCTGATTTAGGGTTGGTAGAGATTTCATTCTTTACCCTATGGTCGAGTGTTATTATATAACCAACCATCGAGCTCAATTTCATCGAGCCTCTTCTCTTAGGATATTTTGATAGTTGATCGAGAGCGGTACACTCTCACCCCATTATGAATCCAGGTATCGTACCGCTGCTTTGATGCTCTGCTAGGCTTGCAACGCTTGAGACCGACCCATCCCTATGCTTCCCTCACTTCGCCACTCGACCATCCCTTAACCCAACCCTCGGGTGAGAAAGATGTATGACTGCAAGAAGAAATGAAAAGAACCGTATGCATCCCCAAGACTCGAGACGTGGCGGATAGACTAGTCTTTACCAGATAGAAGAATTTAAGCATAGAGCAGTGTGGGGAACCCCGAACCTCCGTTTCCAAAAAGAATTCTCTACCTCTATTACTGAGAAAAACATCTGATTCTCCCTCCGAGCCGACGAGATCCTTCATGATGGAACCATTTTGTTCCCGACAGTAGGGCTCTCCGAATAAAAAAAAGTCACATAGTGTCTCAAAAAAAGAATCAAATGACATAAAAACCTCTCTTTCTTTCGTTACAGACGCCTAGGAAGCTGCTAAGGAAAGAATATAAGAGTTTGTCCGCTAAATAGGCGCGATAGGATAGACTGTCTAAGGTATATCATCGCATCTGCCTACAGGAATGGTCTACAAAAACGACTCAATCGGATCGGGGAATATCATTCTGATGAGTAATTAGCAACTCCAGAGATCCAGCTTATTTGAAGTAGCCCCCATCTCTTTCAGTAGATGCATGCAGCAATAATTACGGAGTTATACTTCATTCTCGTTCAGAGCTTTGAGAATCAATGGTTCACACTTGGACTCCCGAAGTGCTAGCCTACACACTAACTCTCCTATAGAAAACATAGTTTTCGCTTCCTCTCATTCACTCTTTCGCTTCTCCGCTGCCGTGGAGGTAGAACAATCCTCCATTTTCAGATATGCCGCACTCTAACCCAGATAACCCACTAGCTTTCCTTTGCCGCTGGATTGCTCTTTCTCGTGTCTCATTTTAGCTCTTGTCCCCTAGTGAGTTTCTCGAAGAGAACTCAATAGCTCCTTCAAAGGAACAAAGGGTAATTTCTCTCAGTTTGACCCTTCATCCACCACAATCTTAGTGAAGGCCTTGAATTTCATGGGCTTATGAACGAGAAGGGCTTATCAACAAAGAGGCATGCAGGAAATTTCTCCTATTACTGTATTTAACAGGGACCACCCTCTTCAAAGCATTATCCAACGCTAATGAGGCCATATACAAGCCCATATAAAAGCCTGTTCAGACAAACAGCCCAGTCAGCTCATCTTGCTAAGGATGTTGCTGCACTTTTAGCGAGGGGACGAACAAGTTCAGGAAGTAAACCCACCTATGGGATTTTTTTTTCCCCGCCTCCAACGTCGGATTCTTGGAAATCAACCCCGTTCTAGATGGTTAAGGTTAGATTTTCTTCTTAGCAGATCACCCACGATTGAGAATCGTTGTCGTCGCGGGCTACTTCTTCTTCTTTCGAAAATGGAAAGAAATAGCGTAGTCAAGTAGGTCGCCAATTCGGTAGCCTTTTCCTGAACTCTTGAGAAGGTCTGTAGATTAGAAAAAGCCTAACTGCTGTTAAGGAATAGAGTGCAGTTTCGGCTTCTTGGATAGGAGAAGGCTAGTGCCGGGATGCGTTTTGAGACTTACCCCACTCAGAATGGAAATTTATGTAGCAATATTCCCACGTCCCTAGAATCTTGTGTCTGACTCTTGTCACTCTTATCAAGGAAGAGGCCACCAAAGTAGCGGTCTTTGCTTGCTTTTCCCTGTTAGAGATGCTGTCTTTGTAATAAACTGCTCCTGAGATGTGTTCAGGAATAAGATGAAGACGCCTCTTTCATCGCTCTTTGGGCTATTTGCTTGCGATAAAGAATGAGTGAAGGATCCCGCCAAGTAGTTCGGCTAACGCCGGAAGGCAAAGAAGTTAGATCCCTCTTTGAGATGGAATTGCGGCAATGTCCTAATCAAACCACGCATGAGTCAATGATTTCCTCAGGCTCAAGCATAATAAAGGCTCGTATTCCTCGTCTGGTCCTCGGAGGGCCTTCGCGCTAAACGAGGTTTATTGGGCAGCTTGCCTCTCTGCAGAGTTAAGTGGAATGGAATTGGGTGGTTCGTAGCTCTGTTCTTTTGAGACGAATAATTCGAATAAAGGAAGGCGTCATTGAAGGGATAAGCCTTCCTTATGACCAGGAAAGAGAAAACGGCCAAATCGCCCTGCTAGAGAAGAAGCCTCATAAGGAATCGATCAGACTAGATGAGATGCCGGTGGCCCATTAAACTAGCTGCCAGAATATTCAGAAGTAGGACTCCAGGGTGATGAAGTCACCCTCGAGAAGAGATCATTCCATTCACGTGGTGAAATACTTACTGCTAAGAAGAATAGCTTTTCTCTGAATCCACCACTCACACGTCTTCTTTCGGTAGGGTAACAAGAAAGTCAAAGCTAATCTCCCATCAACCTAGAAAGAGAACTCCGGATCTTCTTTGTCCTTCTTAAGAACCCAGAGGCGAACGTAGCCGTCATGGTGCAGCTCCGTAGTCCTCGACGACTATATTGGCTACCGGGTGTTTCACCATCACACTAAAAAGAAAAGGTAATATATAAGAATCCGGATCTCCTCATAACTCCTTCCCGCTTATAGTTTCTCACACTATCTCGTTGCTAACCGTGTGGGAGATAAGCCAATCCTTTCCCCTTTCAAAGGATCTAACTGCCACTCTTTCCAGTTTATTCAACCTCCACTACCCATAGGCTTAAAACATGCATCAGTGGGGGTATAGAGCAAATTCTGTATCGATCGAATGTCATCTCATTGGACCTTGATTTTAAGCTAGTAAGATCATGAATTCTCTGGTATCGAATTTGTAGTGCATCTTGACTTGATCTCTTTCTCCTTGCTGTTTTATTTTCTTTTTGTATAGGTGCACTATCCCCCTTTCGATCCGCGAAGTACAAGCAGAATCTCCCCCCCCCCCTTTCTGTTTATGATAAAAAATATCCTTAGGAGAGTAATTTTATGAGTTGAGCTGTAACCCGAAGGCTTCCTTTCAATCGATCTAGTAGGTAAGAAATATGATCTTCCGTATCTAGTTACATGAATTAAAGCGAAGACCACTTCAAGTTAGAATCTCTCCCCTGTGATCCCTGGGCTTGTTAATCGAGAGCGAAACGATAAACCCTACTATACGAACGTGGCCTTCATTTATGTGCGCATTATGGCTCTTTGACATAGAAGATGCGGGAATGCAACAAGGCACTTGAACAAGGCTTTCACAGCTCAAATCCAGGCTTAACCGCTAATCCCGTTTTCTACAAAGAGTCCAGGCGCTTACCTCATCGTGAATCTAATTCTTTCACCGAACCCAGGGGGCACGATGAATACATTGATTATCTGGGTCCGATCGTCGCAGAGCCCGGCGACTTTTATACTCTGCGAGGAATTGATTCTTTCTGCCAGCAACCAAAACGGGATTTGGCGACTTAACCTTAGCAGTTTTTTGCGAGCAAACATTAAGAAAAAAGTAGACGAATGCGTGCAAGACCAGCAAAGCCCTACTTAATAGGAGGGACTCTTGGCACCTTAGATAAATTCCTTTACCTAGGGATCAAGTGTATTTAGATCAATGAACTAATATCTTCGGTATAGGGCGATAGGTAGGGCTTTGGCCGGAACGAGGTTTAAGCTCACATCCGTTGTAAGACTTTTAAGAAAAGTCTGATTGTGCCCTCCGAGCAGAAGGTGTCCTCAGGTTAGTTGTTTTGATAGAAGATCCTGATTCACCCGATGGGGGCCTTAGTGTTCAACAGCCCCACTCCCATCCTTAAGGAATCCATCGGGACAGCTTACCCTTAAACTTTTCCAACCGCCAGAGAAGAAGAACTTCGAGGATACCGTAGACATGACGTTCCATAATCTACAAACTTTTATTGCTTATGTAATGGGGAGGTACCAGCTGATGTCTTTGAAGACATTCCAGAAGGAACTTCGATGAAATGGATGGGTGCTTTGGTTGTGATCTGAGATGGGTTCATGCCATGGCCTGGTTGCAGTGGCCAAGGCAAGATTTATACCCATCATCGCGAGGTGTAAACCCAGACTTCAGCAGCGCTCGAGAAGCCTACAAGTGCATGCTCAACTTGAAGGAGAGGTTCTCCGAGTAGTGAAAACGACGCCCATTTGGTAACACTCGTTGCTACTAAAATGCAAAATTTTCCCCTCGAGGAGTTGATATTTTCTTCCCGATGAAATCGTAGGGCGCAAGTTTGTCAATGGGTAGGGAGTCCACACTGGAGTATGTATGAGGTTGCCATGTAGTTTGACAAGACTACACTTTAGACAAATGTGTGCTGAATCTATCTCCATATGGCCAAAGTACCCCGGGTCATCATTGAGTCAAAGATCTTTCGCCGCCAATAATGTCCTGGCGCGTGTGGCTTCCTCGAGAACCTGCTGCACCTCCTCTCGAGGATGGGGAGGATGGCCAGTATAGCCCTTCCCTTGTAACAGTACCTTTGCTTAGCAAAGAAGCGAATGCCCCTTTTTTTATTCAACTACATCTTTGTTTCAAGGGGAGTCTTTTCTTTGATCAAGAAAAGAAATACAATATAGGGCTTTTCTCCATCTTCATAATAATGAGTCTACATGCACATTCTGTCTGTACATTGTTAAATTGAGATGGACCAATTTTTCTTCAATTTTGTTTGCCTTCCTCCCAATACACTGGAGCGAGAGTTCTGCTCTGATGATGCATATTCATATTCTCCACTCGGGAAAATCGGGCATAGCAAATCAACTAATGCTTTAACTTATAATTCGTTGAGAGTTTAGAGCATTTCATGCATACCTCTAAGAATGAGAACCGCCAGCAGTCCCTCCCTATGAGTATAGTATATGCTCGAACATTAATGTTTGATTGGTCACATCTTTCACATATGAACTGCGCAGGACATGAAGTAAGTGAGGCTACTTCTGTGTAAAACGACTAATGTGAGGCAGTGCCCTTCACAACTGATACCTTGTTCCCCGACCTTTGGATCACTCGCTCAAGTAGTAGACTGGCATTCCTATCCGAAGTCCGCAATTCCCACGAAGTAAAGTAGGAATAATGCCTGCAAGGATTGGCTGAATAATTGATCCAGTTAGGCACTTTCATGTCTCTATATAAACTTACGTGATGAAGAAGCCTTACACAAGGAAAAAGGACTTGCATCAATCAATGCATAAGAGTGAATCAATGAACAGAAAAGACTTGTCAAAGCAAAGGTATTTCATTTACAAGTTTACCGCTGCACAAAACGTATTCGTGCTATGCTCTTTCTCGTCTTTAATACTAGTTACATGAATAGCCCATAGTTTACTAAAGCTTTCATCCTACATAAACTTCATTCAATATTGATTACACTCTTCTCCTACTCAGCTTCTCCTTTATACCCACAATGTATTTCTTCCGTCCGACGTTGACTAATGGGAAATTTCCATTCGAGAAAGAGACTGTACGAATAATAGGAGCGAAGCTGACTCGAACCGCTACGGCGGCGAGGGAGGGTAGGGATAGATGGTGTGATTTAAGGAATCGAGATAGGCACCGTGGAAAGAAAGAACTTCCGCTAGCTTACCCCACATACAGCCCTAGTAAATACCTGTGCTTTATAAATAGGCCTTTTAGGATATGATTACAAAGCTTCCGGTTGTCATTGATCAAGAAGGAATCAAAGAAGTCGATTTTTTTGGCGATTCTTGGCGGGAATTGAGTACAGTTTAATTTGACAAAGACTTTCATTGCCTCTAGGTTTAAAAGGATGAGACCATGATCGAGAACCAATCGAAACATGTCACTTTGTCGACGGATCAACCACTTTGCGGAACAGACGCGAGACCGAGCAAAACAAGGAAACCAGCCCCCGGTTCCCAGGATAGGTATCCCTATTGATTGTTATGACCTACTCAGATCAGAATCATAGTATTATTCTCTTTTTCGCCTAGCGCCGCCGGCTTTAAGCAACCTCGGCATTTCCTGCTAATCCCAAGTCTCCAATAGCCCTCTTGGCCACCACGACACGTGGCTTTTTAGAGAATCCCGCTCCTGTCTCGTAGGACTTGTTGCTCGGCAGTCCCACCGGTGGGTTTTTTATACTGCCAGTTTCGAGTGTTATTCTTGGATAGTTTATAGCGGCCCATAGGCGCGTGATTAACCTTGTGGGGGCGCGCGGTCCCATGAACATAAGTCCGTTCTAGGCCAGTGGCCGTTTTAAGGTCCAGGGTCCCATTGAGATGGTCGTATGCTCAGGCCAGAAATGGAACACAGTTGATTCCGCTCGTGTCCCTGTCCTTCCGCTTCAGCCTGACCCTCGTGTGGTCAGTACTCCATAACTGTCGTCCGCGAAGCTTACACTTTGTTTTCACTAATTATGACGGTTCGCCAGGGCCTCTTTTTCCTCCCTCCGTTTCAGCTCACTCGAGAGGTCCTGGACCCCACAAAGGGGAGGAGTCGACGTGAACATCTCAACCATTGCGAATTTCGCCTCATTCCGATCCCCCAAATCATTGTTCACATTCCCATGATCGTGTTGGTGAATTGACCTTCTACAATCGTGTCGGGTGAGCAACAGCCGCGTCCTCACAGTACTTAATATGGGCTAACAGGTCACTCTTTGCCATGAGATCCTCAAAGAGACTCCCGAGAGCCAGAAGTATTAAAGGAATGGCCATAACGAATGGCCAACATGACAGTCGTAAAGGATGTCTCGCCATATGAAGTAGTTGTCCTCAAAATGTTAGAAAAAAGTTGAACGAAAAGAGTAATAAGAAGTAAAAGACAGTGAACACTTCCCCAACCCCAGAAAGCAGAGTATCCCTCGGATTGTATACTTATGTGTAAGCAGCCTCTAAGACACATCTTTGGAATATAAATTCCAGTTGACAAGAAATCCAATTAAGAATCGGCCATAGAGCCATTCATGGCATAGGAAAAAGGGGAAGGAGGACGCAAGCCCCGCCATCTTCCCGCATATTTTGCTCATACCACAGGGCTTGAATCACCGAACCTGCACCAGTCGGAATAGTAAAATGCTTTGATAAATAGGCGTGATTCATTAAGTGAAAAGTACGCTAACACGCAATAGTTAAGGAGGCCTGCAAAGCAAAAATCATAAAGCCTACATTGACCTGCAATGTTTGGAATAAGCTATGACCCTCTTTAGATCGTCTTCTGTAATAGTCCAGTGTTTTCCCCTCAAGGAATGACGTCATAGCTCCTGCAAAAGTAATAAAATTCATAGAAGCCGTAGTTGGTATTCAAAGATGGGGAGCACCTTTGCTATCATGAAAACGGCCCTGGTGACCATAGTAGCTCATGATTCAAAGCGGTTACTGGAGTGGACCCCTCCATAAGCATCGGTGACCAAGTATGCCGATCCTATCAGTGCGATTTCCCAGCAGCACCACGGAAAACCAATAAGAAGTAAAATACAAATACGATTATGGCATTCAACTCATAGTTCGAGAAATCCAAGAATTTCCTGGGGGCACTACATCAAGCAAGAAAGTGGACAAGTCTACGTGTTTGACAAGAGAGTAAAAACAACCCCCAAATCCCAGGAGCTAATCCAAAATCACCTACTCGATTGACAACATAGCGTTTTATAGCTGCTTATCTGCCTGAAGTCATTGTTAACCAGAAATGAATTAAACACCATATGAGAAACACAGACCTACGTCCCTCCCACCCCCTAGAATAATTGAAGAGATTATCTCCAGACACCCAACATTGGCATAAAAGAATAAACAAGTAGGAAATGGAATTAAATAACACTTAAACAGGCTATGCTGATCCCATACATTAATGAGAATTGAGAATACAGATGGACCAAGCTACTTATGGCAGGTATACCAGCAATTAACAGCTACTACGGTTCGGTGCCTATACGAACACAAGGGGTCAAAGTGAATTACAGTCGGAACAATCGGCAAATCGAGCGCAGATGCTCATACCCTTGCATGCAATGATGTGTGGTGAACCCTCTCATTCGAATTCCAGTGCTTCTCCGAACCGTGCGGAAGTTTCCCATCACACCTCAGCAACGGATTCTCCGGGGAGACCGCGAAGCCCGACCAGGAGCCCTGGAAAAAGAGTAAGGTCTCGCTTTCCTTTTCCACTCACGTGTACGGAGCTTCTGACCGTGCGTACCCCTCTGCGTCCCTATTAAAATGATCCACCGCCTGTCTTAGTAGTATCAAATAAGGCGTGCGGTGTTTCCTGCAGCCTTGTTTATGTAGGTGATTCACAAACCGAAGCTAAGATAAAGCTGGATCAAGAAAAGGAGGTACTACAAGGCCCTCAGCCCCACGCATCTAACCAGTTCGCGTGGGTCACCCGTTCCCGACCGATTAAACCTTAGAGTGATTCATCATACAAGAGTGCGCTTGAAGATGGGGGGTGTGCTTCCCTCATTGGCTGGGCACGTCCCCATAAGGCCCCACCCGTCGGGGCATAAAGCGCCTCTTGCTACCCATATCGAGCGCCGTCTTAGCCTCCCTGACCAGGATCGCGCCCACACCTATAGCGGTCCGTATCGGCTCCTCAACTGTGTATCGATCGAAAGGCGGGCGGCAACAGCCCCCAACCAAGAGTAGGTTACGTCCATTATCCCCCCTTAGTTACCAGACATGCCTATGGGTGCCCCGGGTGGTAGTGCGGTCAGCCCGGACGCCGCAGCGAACACAGCCGCGTCCGGCATCTATCAATCTACTCTCGGCAATTTCATCCGGTGACACCACTGACTCCAAAGAAGCCCCAAAAGCATCATCAAACATTCGATGAAGTATCCATGGACTATTTCTTTAGATAGCAAGCACAAGACTCCCGGTGCACTTCATAAAAAGCAATCGACAAAGATAAATCGAAGAGAATGAAAACGCACGTAGTGTCATTATAGCGTTCCCTTCTGAGCCTAGAAAACGTCCAAAAACCTGCTACGGAACTAACAACCGAGCAGGGGGCAAAAATATTATAAGTAGATACATAATTCGAGTGTGATCATACAACCAAAAATCAGTACAATGACAGAAGCTGCTCCTGTGATTGAAGATTGATGCCGACGCCTGCCCGATGAACGCCTGAACTCCGAATGAATGAAGTCACATCACAAGTTTAACCCCCTACGACAACAGAACGATAGGCGCGGAGCATTTGTCGGGGCTACGCTCCTTCCTTCTACACTTTACTTCCAATATTCGACTTCTTTTTCTGAATTGGAATAATTTCCTCTTTAATCCCGCCATTCTTCCTGTGTAAGAACTCTACTGCGCCCCCCTTGCCTTCCAGGTGGCTATTTAGATCTGGAAAGAGGTACTTTATGAAACTGAAACAATCTCTTTTTGGCGCGGGGTTACCTGGTGAAAAGAATCAGTCTAGCACGTATAATAAATTAAGGTGTTTTTCGGAATTCTTTCTGGGCTGGCACCCAGTTCCACTTTGAGATTTCTCCCGTCCACCCTCTCTACAAAGCTCGAGAACTACGTAAGCCCTCGAATTTCTGATACCCAAGGGGCGCCTCCCTCCCCCTTACCACACTTTTCCACCCCTGACCAGTCAACCCCCTATCCCTCCGGGCTCCGCGTTTCAGTTCGTTAGCAAACGTATAAATACGGTGATAAGATGAATAAGGAAGAAGAATACGCGCGAATCCCAATGATAAATAAAAAATTATCTAAATCACAGAGTGGAAATTCATGGGACACAAAGCACCTCCCGGGATCCATGGTCCTACCTACTACTGGCGAACCCCACTTCTTTGGGTATCGCTTCAACCACATGGTTGTCCCGTCATGCCCCACATGAACTTGCTAACAATGAAAGTCCAATCCGATTGTTTCCACCGTAGGAAACCCTATTTAGAGTTTCTTGGTAGAACTCGGAAGAGCGTTCATTAGGTAAAAAAGTATATCCGTATAAAGAATAGCAAACAACTGACGGTAGCTTTCAAAAGAAGCTACGTGTATTCAATAAAAAAAAACTATAAATGGTCGTAGTAGAAAAGTACCCTTTTTTTGGTCGCGTCGGCGTAACGGTTTCGCTTCCTTCTACTTCTTAAAAAGGAAATCGCATTTATTATGCGTGTTTTTTTGAATTCAAAGATTGAATCAGAATACACTAAGATCAGAAAGGCCATCATAAGACAAACAAGGCAATGGCTTCCGTGACGAGCAAAGCCCGAAAATGGCAGAACCGAAATTGAATTGTTTAGTCCAATGATGGGATTTTCGAAGCCACGGAAATAGAATAGTGGAACCTAAGACTTTCCAATACCGATAGCAACTCCCTCTGAAGCAATTGTAGCAGCTCCGGCCCCATATTAGTTTTGCACCTCTAACATGTTTGTTCAAAAAGTAAAGAATCAAATCAAATGATTTCCTCAAACGCTTTTTCTTTTTCATTCACATTTTAGTGTCTATAGTCCTCTCAAGTCTAGATTCCCTCGTAGATTCTTACCCTCGTATCGTATAGCTTGGACATCTCACTTGTTCCATCCTAATGCTTTCTTTTCGATCTTGTACCTACGGAAGCCTTACAACTGAACACCAAACCCATCCGCGCAAAAGTTAGTTCAATAAGATCAATAAAGGTTTACTACGAACATTGCAAGAAAAAAAAAAGAAGAAGTAAACCAAACTAAAAAGAGGAAGAAATCAAGAAAGAACCAAAGAAAAGATCAACAAGCCATTGGAATTACTGCATGAGAGAACGAGAACTAAACTTCGAGAAGGCCAACAAAATAGAACTGAGTGACCAGCAAAGCCAGCAAACCAAGCTCGTTCAAGAAGCATGTGTTAAGCATATGTGAAGCCCTCATCCGTCATAAGAAAGAAGATGGTAGCCTAAAGTAAGTAGATCCGACGGTATCCAGTTGCGTCAAGAAATTCTAAATTCTACGAAGCCTTCTTCTCTTATGAAATTTTCTAATCTGTGGAACCATTCTTCCAAAGAACAAAAGGTAAACCTTCACACTGGCCAATTTCACACCGTTCCGAATGGTGCATTTGACTCAAATATGAAAGCTAATCAAAAGACACTAAGTCATTTCGGGAACGTGAGAAAAGATGCCCAGCTACCTAAGAGACATACCCACAAGTTTTGGAACCTAAGTAGTAAAACGAAAGAAGGTCATCCAGCGTACTTAATGATGGTGTGGCATTTCTTCTAAAGCCTTTCTTAGCTTTTCTTCTGGGCTGATAGCATGACCTTGGTCTTCTTGGTCCCTTTGTACCAGAAGAGCTGCGGGTGTCTTCTCTTCTATAATGCAATAGCGAATTCATGTTGTTTAGATTCTGACATTGCCTTAGGAAGTCGATCCCAGTACCACTTGAAAAGTCAATCCATGGGTGGCTAAGGCAGGTCTACCTTGCCATTCAATCACCCATGGGTAGAGCTACCACCGGCACGAGCCTGACCTTGTACGTTGCTTTTCCCTTGAAGTGGACAGCTTGACGCAGACACTCTTTCCTTATGGGGCTTCAATCCGTCTGTCCTTTGCCTCCTCTCTACGTGAGAAAGTTGTAGTGTAAGGCACCCCTGTTTACGATGGAAGCCCCAGAGTGTTCTTTTCCAATTAATTCCCTCTTTTAACGGTGGATGAGCCCTTTGATCACCGCTTGGCTTTCTATTTGTTTGCCAGGCATTGATCAACTGTCTAGATCCTCCCAATGTGACTCCTCATCTGGCTCCTCCTCACTTACTATTTATGGGAGAGATCGATTTGGCCTATTTCCTCTTATCTCATGTAATTACTCAGGCTTGGTCTAGCCACTTTCCTTCAAGGACTAAGAGGACAGGCAGACGAAGCGATAGTAGAAGTGAGTTGGAAGGAGAAGGATTACTAAGTACTCAATAAGGTTATGGCTTAAATCATGTTAGGAATCTTGATCTGGAGATAGGTATTAGGAAGAAGGATGTTGATCTGGCGTATAGAACTAGAATCTTTCATTTTAGAAGGAATAAAGAATAAGACTAGGAGGGGCCTATATAGGATAAGGAAGAGGCCTAAGGATGAAGGTCGGTAGACACAAAACGACTCAAAGAATTACATAGTAGAAAGAACCAGCCACAGTAGTTCAAATTAGGAAAGAAAAGGGCATGTGGGAAAGGATCCAAAGGATGTAGGTTTGCGGTAGCCCCCGCCCAGCGGAGAGAGACTACCAAAGCTCTGGTAGCCCGTTTCTTTGACATCCCCGTGATCCCGGCTGACTAAGTGACGGAAAGCGTGAACCGAGATGAAATCTTGTCTGAGTTCAGAAAGAAGAGGAACAGAAAGCGCTCGTACTTTTTTCATTCCGAGGAATCGACTAATTGGGTTCAGTTTGAACTTGAATGTTATGTTTGCAGGTAGGCTTAGAGAGTCAAAACCAAGTTCTCCTGTTGGTTAACCGCCTGGGCCGACAAAAATAAGGAAATGTTGGATGATTCTAACAAGGTCTTTCTCTATCTAACCGGAAAAGGAGACCAACAGAGACTTTACTCTCCGTGCTGCTGTTGGATGAGGAGCAGTTTATAAGTAATAGATGGATAGTAGGGCGGTAAATACCAGGTAGAGCTCGACCAGGTACGATACAAAAGTAATTGGTTGTCACAAGAGCCTCTCGTGAAAGATTGGTGTCAGAGTTCAATGATAGGATTGGTTGTTCTTTTCAGTGTACCTCGCAGCTTGTGTAGCCTAGGTCTAAGCTAACCGAGGTAGAAGATCTCCATATAAAAAGAATTCGCTTGATGTTCGTGTTTATGGTATTATTTACAGGTCGACTAGGTAGCTTGATATTGCTCCTGAGAAATTCAGTTGTTTCCAGTTTTCGTTTTTGTTTTTGTGCATCCCCATGTCTTTCCAGGATCAACCCAACCGCTACAACAATTCCTTCTTTCATATTTAATCAGCTTATGCTTAAAGTAAAGCGGAGCACGTTTTTGAACGTTCATATAAAATCAAGCCTCAACTAGGATCAATGCACTTATTGTCACACAATTCATCTGGCATCTTTTCTCTTCTATATTTTATCCTTATTATAATGGAGAATTGGACCCCGGCCTCGGAACTTCCTCCTTAAGTAGCCTTTACCCCCTTCTCTAACCCGAGTAATGGCAGCTGCCTGCGAGAAGGACCCAAAGGACAAGATCTCCTTTACTCGGAGCTTTAGGGAACTCTCTTAGGAGGGAGCTTCTATCCGCGGGCAAGCGTTTCTCTATCCACAGCAAAATCGCACCGCTTGCTTCTTCGAGATAGCCTATAATAAGCCAAATTCCCCCCAACGGGAGATTGGGAGCGGCTCTGAGTAAGTGTATAACGAGCGAAGCCCGGGAGGCTGGGGTGGATCAATCCCCTCTTAAAGATCCTTTTTTTCGAGATGCTTAACGGTCATTGAATAAATAAGAATGAGGGAAGTCCCTAGTACTCACGAAACGACGCAGAGGCCAAGTACAAGGATTGAAAAGA
Source organism: Centaurea solstitialis (assembly GCA_030169165.1). Taxonomy (NCBI): domain Eukaryota; kingdom Viridiplantae; phylum Streptophyta; class Magnoliopsida; order Asterales; family Asteraceae; genus Centaurea; species Centaurea solstitialis. The sequence goes on along the minus strand of JARYMX010000213.1, from coordinate 4,205 downwards.
ATGCTGTTGCATTCCTAGGCAAGTGAAAAATCCCATGCATTTCTTGGTTAACCGTCCAACCCCTCCCAAGCTAACCCTCATTAAGTAAGACCAGTTGAATTTATTGATCATCTACATTGAATTCTATCTAAGATATTGTATGAAATATGATTTTCTTCTATTTCTCCTTTGAGAATTGGAGATCTTTTGATTGGCGAAAGAGAAGATTTTTTTTGTCTATACCTACTTTTCTTCATTTTGCTTAATCAATAACTCATCACCATGCAATTATCTCGACGAACAAAATGTCGTATGCTTAATACTTTAGTTTGATCTTGTCTTAATTATCAGCCCTTTATTCCGAGTAGTCAATTTCTCGCCAAATTGGCCCGAAAGCCTATGCTTTTTGAATCCAATCGTAGATTTAATCCAGTACTACCCCAGTTCTTTTTTCTTTTACCTTTGTTATGGACCCGAGGTAGGAGCACTCAATGGGGCAGGGGTAGGCCCCATTTTCGCCTTACCAACCCCAAGGAAACTCCGAATACAGGCCTTAGATCGTTGTTGTACAAGAAAACATGACAACTTTGGGCTGCTAAATCCAAAGTCGAGAAGGAAACCACCCAGAATCGTCACGCTAAAGGTCCATAACCAATCACTTAGTGAAAAGGAAGTGATCGTCGATGAAAACCAGTAGTGGGCTTGGAAAGCAGCCATCCTGTGGAAGAAAGCTATAGCTCACTGGTCTAGCTCCATGTACACCGACAAAATGTGATCAGGTGCTTCAATGAATCACCGAAGCACGAGACCTTGAAAGCACTTTTTCAAGGGTCAGTTGCACCGTTCTGTCGAATCGGGAGTATTTTGTGACTCAGACCTGGAGATACAAAGTGCGAAATGCTGACATGTGTAACGATAAATCCTGTGAAAAACACGATCGCCTGCCATAGGAAGGTTGTCTGGCGTTCAGTCAATCTACGCAAGAGTGAAATCAGGTCCCGAAGAACCCCCGAAAGGGCGTGGCCGGCCGTATAGGGTACACGAAAGTGCGACGAAGTTGCTTTGACTACAAACCATGCCGGTCTGTTGGAGCGAATTGGATGATCGGCGGGCCGAGGGCTGCTTCCCCTTCTTTTTACCCGCACTCCCCTTTCCTAATTATGAACCTTCTGAGTCATCAAAGCCATTTTCTGCTACATCGCCGGCACCGGTCGCCTCTAGCCGCGACTCCGTTCAAAAGGCGAGAACTCTCGTCGTAGTTTTTTTTTTTTTTTTTTTTTTTTTTATTTTTTTTTTTTATTTTATTGTTTTTTTTTTTTTTTTTATTTTTTTATTTATTTTTTATTTTTTGTTTTTCTTGTTTTGTTTTTTTTTTTTGATTTGTTTTTTTTTTATTTTTTTTTTTATTTTTTGTGTTTTTTTTTTTTTTTTTTTGTTTTTTTTGTATTTTTTTTTTTTTTTTTGGTTTTTTTGGTTTTTTTTTTTTTGTTGGCGACCTTAGCGGACACTTTTTGTGTATCTAAAGGCGAGAGACTCAAGAAGCATGCGGTCGAACACTAGTTCGTGCCCAGCGGGCGTACATTGCAGGCATCCGGCTCCGCGCACCTGCTGACGGACCTTTCGAAGCACTTTCTAGTGGTGCGCTTTAGTTTTCCGAATGTCTCGGTTCAGCGTCACAGAGTCTACAGAGCTTTCTCATTGCAGTGGCTCTGCCCTTGAATCTTCAGAGGCCTTTAGTCTTTATAGAGTAGGGGTCGCGAGAGAGCAGAGCGTGACCGACCTGCCATATGTCGCGAAGTCTGTTATAGTCGCGGACTAGTTGTCATAGTCAACAAGGTTAAACTTCCAGGAAAAACGTCGAATTGGAGATCGACATCCTCCGGTGAACTGACCGTGACCCCCAACCGACACAGGTGTAACCATAGAAGTATACTAGGGCGGCTTGAGAAGAACCACGGTCGAAGAACTCGTCAAAATGACCCGTAACTTCGGGAGAAGGGTGCTCTCCTTAGCTTTTGATTAGGAAAGCGGCACATACCAGGGGGTTAGCGACTGTTTATTAAAAACACAGGACTCTGCTAATGGTAACACGATGTAAAATTAGTCTGACACCTCTGCCCGGTCTGTAGAGTAGGAAGGAGAAGTGTTAGAAGCTTTGATTGGAAGCCCCGGTAAACGCTGGATAACTCCGAACTGTCCTAACAGTAGCGAAAATGCCTTGTCGCATAAGTCGACGCCCTCACGCAAACATTGTGTAACGACTGCCATAGACCGCAGTCTCCGACATGGAACCCGGTGAAATTGAATGTTCTCCTGAAGATGCGGAGGACCAACGGCTAGAACGGTAAGGACCCCGCCGTGTCACCTTTACTATAAGCTTCCGCATGACAACCCTTGATCGCATGTGTAGATAGGTGGAGGGGTGACAGCAACGCTACAACGACCAATCCTGAAAGACCACTCTTTCGTTCTAAGGAGCCTAACCCGAAACACGCACGCACCGATCATTACGAGGAGTGGGCGGGACACTCGAGTTGGGTAGTTTATCTGGGGCGGACATGCCATCTAAAGAGTAACGGAGGTGTGCGACAGGAAGGCTCAACTAAGATTCTGCTACGTTAGCGAATTGGTATATCCACCTGCCTGACTGTGAGACCGACTGGTCGAACAGAGACGAAAGTCGAGCCCACGTATCCGGGAGTCCCGTTGTGGAAGGCTCTCGCTCAACGTAATAAAGGTAACGGCCGGTGGATAACTGGCAATGACTTCCCAAGAGCTCTTAACGACGAGTCGTTTGGCACCCTCGATGTTCGACTCATCACACACTCCTGGGTTGGAAGAAGGTTCCTCAAGGGTCGGTTGTTCGCCGATTCAGTGGTACGTGAGTTGGGTTTAAACTCGTGTGACAGTTCGGTTGCCCTATCTACGTGTGGTGTAAAAGGGAGAACTGCAGGAGCCAACCCTAGTACGAGAGGACTGGGTTGGGGCCAACCAATGGTGTACCCGGTTGGTTAATGCCAATAGCCAGCTCCGGGCACCTAAGTTGGTTATGGAAGAACGTGACTGCGCCGCGGGAAATCCATTCTCTATAACATGTTCTCGGATCGAGGTTCTTGAACAGCAACATCGCTAGGCGATAGGTTAAGCACCGCGAATGTGTGAAGCGATCTCGTACTTAACAAAGAACTTTCACTTTCCCATAACCCAAATTATAAGAAATCAATCCAATTCCTGCAATTGGGCGTCAGTCCACGCCTAACCATCTTTAGTTGTCCGCCCCCACTTGCTCATTCGCACGGACGTACCACAAGAAAGTAGCCCCTATCTCTAAAGTGCTTATCACTCCACGACTTTCTTATGTTAATGGCAAGACCTGAATTAAGGCTTTCCCAACCCTAGTCCAGCAACTTCAAAAGTCCTTTCTCCTTTCTTTTCCCGAAACCAAATAAGAAAAACGCTCCCCATGGACCGGGGTTTGAGTTGTCATACCACTTCATCCGAGATCAGTTTGAATTCTAAGACCCACTTTGATGAATTACTAAGGCCCTCTTTTATGCTCTCAAAGACCCGCTTTTTAACAGAACTGGAGAATTCCATAGCCGAAACAAGCCCTTTAAAGTAAATTAGGAGTCGAAAGCCATGCCATTTAGCCCCCGATTGCTATTCGCCCTTCTTAGCACTAGTCTGACATTCTCATCGCTTGTTTCAGTCAAACGAAAGCCGGTACTCAATCAAGCACAGTACCCGATATTCGAATTGCGATAGTTGGAATTCCCTCTTCCGATAGCTATGACTGGCAACCCCAATAAGTCATTTTTACTCCCCTTTTAAGGTCGACCTATATAAAAGTAAATATGGATCTAGCTATTATCACTTCCCCCCTATAGGTTATAGCAGTACTGGGGAATTCCTCTATCTTCTTTGAATGAGGGGAAAAGAGAAATCATTTCCCCTCCCTCTGGGCGAGTGGCTTCGCTTTCCCATAAAACTAGTTCTCCCCTTCCGAGCTCTAACTCCTTTTCTTTTTTCCCACCGTAGAACTCCAATCGAAAAAGGGGAAACTCCCCTTGGTCCGCTTTTTCTATCTGGGGGTTTATTCTGTTCGTACACATCTGAAACCTTCTTTTTCAACCTTCAAAATTTCTTCCGATCCTCTTTAAGCAGGAAGTGCCCATCGAAGGCCTGGGTTAAGCAAAAAAGATTTTTCTTCAATGGTAGATTTCCCC
>JARYMX010000212.1:0-49141 GCA_030169165.1 Centaurea solstitialis | reverse complement strand
TTCCTTTCAAAAATCACATCACCCATTTTCCCCGCCACTCTATCCCCAAACCCTAAAGTTGAAGCAAATGTTGGCAATCAACATGATTGTATTCAAGCTATTTCATCATTTTTCTTTCCCAATACATAAGTTTGGCACTTAACAATGCCCTTCGTAGACTCTCGACGATACTCTAAAGCAGGGCTGCAAGCCCCAAAACTTCTCCATAATGTCTTTGGGAAAACACTCTGCATAACAACCAGTGTATACTCTTGATCCATGTATAGTTGGGAAATTAATTTACCCTTTTAAAATACAAGATAAGCAAAATTTTTAATTACCTAAAGGACCCACCCAAAATATTTTTTGACGTTGTTAACATGTGGTTAGCATCCAAAATCACCCCAAAACTTGGCGGGAATTATGTTTATGTATAAGAAGAATCAAGAAGGTGGTGTAAGCAATCGATTATAGAAACTTTAATAAGTGGAAAAATTAAAGTTGACCCCCCATTATGCATTCCCAAACCCATGGTAAAAAATTTTCCTTATTTTTCCCCATTTTCTAATAACCTCTTCAATAAAAAAGGTTATCTACAAATATTTGCTTAAATTCAGCTCGAACTTCTTTTGGGGAATTTTGGAAAAACCCTTCTTGTCTTTTTATTCATCATCATAAAAAATACTGCAACACAACACAACACATAATATTTTATACCACATTTGATAAAAATTAAGCTAGTAATTTGAAATTCACTTTCTCAGTTTATAATTAGGGAAGTAAAAAGGTTTTTAATTAATTACCTCGAAGTCTTACATTTTCTTCCCGGTTTTGCAGTCACAAAACCCCGATTAGAACGCACGCCATTTTTCCCAGAAACATCGTTCCAAGTATCTATTTGGGAAAAACATCACCCCTGAAATTTAAATTTGGGGTGTCCATGATAAAGGTCCAACTACAAAGCTTAACATAAAATTAAATTCTCAGTTAATCATTTTTTGTAAGAAAAGGTATAAAAATCCTTAGATCTATAACTTGATGGTTTTTTTATACACAATGGGCAAGGAAATAATTACTAAAAGTATTTTAATGGTGCCTCCTAAAAATCGAATCGATTTATATGTTAAATTTTATAAGAATAGCATTTAGAAGCAAGGACAACATAGAGAAGATGTTTAAGGTGGGTACCAAGTTGGATATTGGCCCACAAACAACAGGGAACTTTGTCGTCACCCATACTGGGTTTCCTTTTGGTCATCTTGGTTTTGAACCTGTGTCATCATAAAAGAGTCCGACTCCCTTTGGGAAAAGATTAAGTTTTTTCCCTGTGTATATATCCAGCTTGGATTGTGCGAAAAACATACAATTCCTTTAAAACAGACAAATGATGGGGACAACATTTCTAAATTGTCCTTAAATTTTAAGAAAGTTAAGTGAATATGTAAGTAGTTCATTAGAGTTTCCACCAAAGTTTTTTCGATCTGGTCCAACTTCATATGATCAAATATAAAAATTTTGGCGGAATAAAACGCCCCCCCTTTTAAACCAAAACCCCCCAAAACCAATTCAGAAACAAACTCCCGACCTTTTTTTTTGCAGTCGACACCCCAAATTTTGGTTTCCGAAAAGTGGTCGGAGTTGGAAGGGGGGATTACTCCAACCCCTAACCGGAGATGATTTACCTTTGCATGCAAACCCCATAAAAAATTTTTTTGGGGGTCAAGCTACTAGATCATTGCATGAAAAAAACCGTTTTGGGGGAAACAATCAGAAAGCATGAAAGGGGAAAGGGACTCCATTAGAATAATAGGGCTAAAAAAGTTATTTATTGAAACAGTACTTCTTATAAGATAATTTGAGTGCATGCTGTTATGCTTTATAAACAGAGCAATACGTGCTTGCTCTAAAATTATGTCATCATATTGAGTACAAAAAAGTGGGGGGGGCCAAATTTTTTTGGTTAGGTTTATGAAAGTCCCAAAATATCATTTATGTAGGGTTAAAAAATATATGGATGTTGCTGATGAAATAGGGTTTTTGAAAAATGTTCCCCCCCAAAAATTTACGTTGAATACTAATCTATAAGCATAAGAAATATTTTTTTGCAAGATTAATATTTGATGAAAAAAAAAATTTTTAGAGAGGAAAAACACATAGTACGTATTAATTTTAAAAAAATTTAGTAACATATAAAAAATTTTGAAATTTTTTTTCAAAAGTTAAAAAAAAAAATACTGCAAGAAAAAAAATACTGAAAAAAATTGCAAAAATTAAATATATTTTAAAAAACCTATTATGTATTATAAAACATAATTATTAAAAAAGAAGTTCAGTATTGCATACATGGATAGTGAACCCAAAAATATAGAATTACACTAACTCGTCTTTCCAAATAAAAAAACTTAATTAATTGAACTAACGCATAAATATATTAATTTTAGAGCCAAACACGTTTACACACATAAATATATTGAAAAATTTCATCGCGGTTTGTAATGTTCTTATAAAAAAAAATTACAGCGGGTTTGTAGGGAAAATACGTTATAAAGGGTTTTTAATAACTCAAATTTTTAAAAATTTTTTTAAAAATTTAAAAAATTTTTGGGTTTTTAACCTTTTTTTTTTGTATAAAATAACATATTATTAGTTTTCCATTTTTTCCCCCTTAAATTTTTTTTTTTGGGGGGGTATTTCCCCCAAACCTTTTTGGGAAACCCGATAATCCTCGGCAATTTTTGGGGGAAAGGGGCCCCACTGCTAAAACATGAAAACCCGGGGTCGAAACCCCCCTACCCCCAGAATGCCTCCCCAGGGCTCGAACTCGGGTTCACCATATGTGGTGCCCAAGCCTTACCACTGGTAACACCCCATTTGGTTTTTCTTCTTAATTTTAAAATTTGTTTTTTAAATTTTTATATATATTATATAATAAATATTAAAATTTTAAAAAAATCGGAAACCCTTTAAAAAAGTTTTTGGGAAAAAATTTTTTTGGGGAAAAAAATTGAATTGTGGTGAGGTTGAAAAGTTTTCTCATCCAAATGGAAGAAGCAATAAAAAGATAGGGAGTTTATAAGCTTTGGTACTATAGGTTTAAAAACCCCAGTGATCGGGTTATTGTGGGGCCTAAAAGAAATGACCCTCACCTTTAGCATGTGCTTTTGTATCTTTTTTGGAGAAATTTCATAGAGACAAAACTTTGCTTCCAAAAACCTTAAGAAAATTACTGATTTAAAAAAAATTTGTCCACTTTTTTTATTTATATTTTAAATTTAAAACAGATAAAAGTTTTGTTGGAGATTCCCCCTAATCTTGTGGAAGAAGTCATGGATCCCTAATCTTAGGGAAAAAGACATGGATACCTAATCTTAGGGAAGAAGTGGGATCCCTAATTTTGGGGGAAAAAAGTCGGGAAAACCAGCATAAATAGGGGGGTCCACATCCAATTTTAACACCCCAAAAAATAAGTATCTTTGCTCTAAAAATTCTTTCTTTTTTTCCATTTTGCTTATATTTGCGTTATAGTTATCGAAAATTGTTGTTATGAAAATCTCTTTGGCCCCCCAAACCCCTGGGGTGGTTCGACTTGAAGACTCATTTTCACCCAAGAGAGTGTCAAAAACCCTTTAAAGGACGGGAAATTTGGGTTTTCCGACAGTTTACATTCTTTATATTCGGGGCAAACAGGTTGGTTTTAATTTTCTACATGTTTTTTTAATTACGTTCATAGAGTGAACAGTCTGATTTCTACCCCTTTCTTGAAAAGATTACATCGTAAAGGTTTGACTTTTTAAGAGTTGCTTTTTGTTTGTCCTAGATCTAATGAGAATCAAGATGGAAAAAAAAAAATTGTTAAAAAAAGATGATCAATAAATTTTGTGTGCCCCCCCCAATTTTTTTTTTTGGGAATGCTTGTTTTGAAGGTGAAAATACTTGATATTAAAGTTTTCCCCAAAAAAGCTTTAAAAAAAAACCCGAAACCCACATATTCTTTATATAGGGGGGAGGAATAAGGAAATTTTAAGAAAAGGCCCCTTTGGGGTCTATGACTCATCTAAAGGGCAAAAACCCAAAAAAAATGAACTAACGGAAACTTGAACAAACTTAACTAAACTAAACTAATGGATAAACCCCCCCTTTTTAAAAACCCACAAAGGGGGTCTAACAACTCCCCCTTTGGGGGGGGGTCAGAAGGGGTGGGAAGGGGGCAGCGCCGGCTCCCCCTTGGATAACTGCAGGATCGTCCTACTTTGTTTAAATTTTCGATCTTTGCTTAGGGGGAGCTTCAAAAAATTTTAGAACATCAATCTCTCCTTGAGCTTCTCCTCGATAAGGTTCGTTGCCTAAGTACCTTCACCTTTCCCTCAAAATTTTGCTTTTCTTCGGAATCTGATCAGTCAACAACCTGCTCCGTAGCCCGTTGTAGACGTAAAGAAAGGGGACCAAACACAAAAAGTGAGCGAGTTCGAAAGCGATGAAATTCCCTTTTTTTTTTTTCTTTTTTTTTTTTTGAGTGAGGTAGACGACACCGTGTTTTTGGAATCTTCGTCGGGAGGTGAGGCTGTAGGGAAACCCATGGTTTTTTCTTGCTATTCGGTCGAAGCAGATTCATTTTGGTGACGGCTCGTGGCCATCCCGGGGGAAATTCACATGCGCCCCAAAAGATTGCGTGGGTGGACATACTTCTTCAAAAATTCCCGGCCATCCCCCCCAAGTATTCGGGGCGGAGGATTGGACCCTTTCAGATACTTGATCAAAAAGAGTAAGGGCTTCGAGATGAATTCGATCAAGTTCGCTTCCGTGAATGTCCCCTTTTGTAGCTCTCCGGGGGGTCTGCCTTTTCCCCCCATAAGGGCGTTGAATTTGAAAATAAATGGTACCCCTGTCTGTAGGGTTTAACCCGTCACTTTCACGAATCGACGCCTTAGTCCCAGTTCTTGTGCTCGCCAATTGCAGACCCCCTGGTGGAAAGTAGGCAGTTTGTGACGAAAATTCTTCAGGTCAGAGTCCCGTAGAACACCTTTTGGGACCATGTTTGGAGCTTCTCTTGCTGGAAGATCTTTGAGAAAACTCTTCCAGGAAAAAGGCCCGAAGATCCCGGGTGGTTCCATTTTAGCAATTTATGGTTGGATTCGGAGAGCTGGAATGTTGTAGTGTTTGGGGGGAGGGGCGTCTGTCTCTGGAAAAATTTTTCCCTTGGGAGGGGAAACGGTTGTACTCGCCCTTGCTGACTAGGGCATCCCCTTTCTTGTGGAAGGGGGGCTTTAGGCAAGCGACCGGGGGGATCTTTCTGGCTTCTTCTAGAATCTATATTTAGGGGGGATCAGTCGTTGCCAACACTGGGGGGATGATGTCAACTTCAGTGGTGGGCCTCTCTGAGGAAATTGGATTACCCCATCCAACGGTATGATCGTAGTGGAACTGCTCGACGTCCAGTGGGTCGTCATAGAAAACCACATATAAAAGAGCGGTTCTGGACGGAGCTGTTCCCCAAGTGAAGCTGGTGCAGATGAGGACCGGAAACCTGAGGGGTGAGCGGGGTTGATGCGAAGATACTTGCTTGCTTCGTCCCCCCCTCATGAGGCCTGGTCGAGTCATCAGGTCTCTGCCTCCTTTTTAAAAGGCTGAGCGGACGGCCAACGCCTCAAGTTCCGATGCGTTGGAATCTCGAGCTGTTTCCCCCTGGGGGCTGTCTCGCTTCTTTTTGCGCACCTTCTCGACGGGGCCGTCCCCCTGGAGGGTGTCCCCGGTAATCAGTTGGTGCCCTTTTCGGCCCAAAGAAAAGGACCCTTGAGCTTTTTCACGGAGGGGAAAGGGGAGGACACCCCGGAAATGGGTATCGGAGTTCAGTTGGGTGGGGGGTTTCCACTGTTTTCCTTTTTGATTTGGGGGTTTATTCTAAAAAATCCCGATCCGTCTTCGTTAATTTTGGGATCCCTCAGATCGGCTTGTCTTTCGGTTGTTGGGCCCAAGGCTTTCTAAAGGGCCCTGCCCCTTCTTTCTCTGGCGCTCGCCTCCTCAAACCCCCGGTTTTGGTGGCGCTTTAAGGTTTTCGCCCGAACCTTTGGCCCCGTCCAGATGTTGCTCCGGGCAGTTGTGTCGGTTGAGTGAAAGTCCAACAAAGGTATTTTGGCCTGGTATAGTGTATGATGTTGACCATGGAGGGCTTCCGGACGACCCTCAAAGGGCGTCTGAGGCCACCGACTAGTCTTCTGGCGAGTCGTGGATACGGTTGTGATTCCCCAATTGTGTCTAGGAAAAAAAGGGGAAAATAAGATCCCCAAGGGCTTAAGACTCAGGGACTCAAAGAAGGCGAGAGGGGGGCAGCTTCCTCTTTATCTCAACATTGACCGACTCCGATGGTGGTCAAGGAAGTTGTAAAAATCCCGTGGAATGTGAAACACTTCTGTTGGAGACGTGGAGTGGCGGGGTTGGGCGTGCAAATGCGGGGTTGGTGCCGGGCTTGCCCGCAGTGGTGATTGTCATTGGGGTGCCTCTTGGGGGTTTGACTGGGTTAGGGAGGCGCCGTTTCTAGTCCTGTGGTCTCTTATCTCCGACTTTCTCGGATCGTAACCACTCTTCATCAGTTGGACCTTTATCTTGGGTCTTTTTTTCTTGCCCTCCCCCCCTCCGGTTTCACCCCCTTGTCCTCCAACCGGGTTTAAACTTTCTCCTTCTTCCTCGCGCCGACGGTTCGGTGTGGAGCCCTATCCCTCCTAGGTTGGGTCTCAGAAAATCGTTTAAGGAGGGTCGCCTCATCTTTCCGGTGGGGTTTGCCCTTTGACCGGCGGACTCCTGTTTTTCATGGAGCTAGTCCCCTTCTCGCTCGGTGGCCCCCCTCGTGGCTAACGGTCAGTGGTGTATGCTCGGGGGAATGGGCCCCGTTTAGTCATCCCGGAGGTTCCTGAGGATCCCCGGGCGAGGTGGGTCCCCGTGAGGCGGTGAGGGAATGTGTGCTTGTTCTTTGGGGAAGCTTCCACATCCCCACCGGTGGGTTGGTTGTTGCGGCGCGACGACATGGTTCCCCTAAAATAGGGAGAGGAGTGGTGGGGATCCCGGTGTATCTTGATCCTGCCCAATCTGCCTCAGGATAGATAAAATGGGGGTTTTCGTTAGAATAAGTTCGGGTTGTCCCGTGAGCTTCCCCTTTCCCTTCGTGGTAGGTTTTGGCCGTTCCCAGACCCGGCGGAGTGGCGGATGTACCAATATTCTACCTTTCGCCCCCCAGTCATCACACCCTGAACCGGATGCCCCCCGTGGAGCTTCGCCCCCTGCTAGGGAGACGTCAGTTGGGCGGTTTTCGACCCTGGGGAGGGCCCCCGGTTTGAGGAGTCGTGGTGCGTTTTTTAGTCCTATGGACACCCTTAAGACCTACCCTTTCCCCGCTGCCGCCTGCGAACTGCTGGATTTGGATCTCCACTTACCCGGGTTTTAGGGTCCCTTGTTTTGGGATCTGCTTGCTTTGGAATTGGGTGGTCGAACGACGCGAACCTCGGAGGGGGTCCATGTGATGGGTCATTAGACTAAAACTCATCCACGGGGTGGATGAGTGCTGTTCCGGCCGTTTTGACGCGCCCGAGTTGCCCCGTGTGCGCTGTCGTTTCCGTAGGCGACGAGTGGGTAATGCCAAAGGGGTCGAGCCCTTTTCCCCTCCAGGGTTTTGGAGGTAGGCACCCGTTCATCAGTTCAGGGGTGAACCACAAGGGGGGGAGATGCCTGGAACTTGGGATCCCCTTGAGGTTGTTGGGGCTGGACCTAGTGCGAGATCTCCTGAAAAAATCGGTCCAGGACCCGTGGTCAACGGTGCTTTGGGAGTTTGGGGGAAATAAAAGGATAGTCGGAAGTCCTCCAAATGACGGCAAGCTCCTTTGGTCAGGGTCCTACCAAGTTGGACCGTTTTGGGTTTCGGGGGGGGGTTTTGCCCAGAACTGCACAAAATCATGGTACTTTGCCACGGGGGTTTGGTTCAAGTGCCCCTTAGAATTCAACCCCTTTCGTCTTGCACGGGAGTTGTGGGTAACAAACTGTTGTTTGAGTTATGGGTAGGGGCTCGAATCAACGACGAGCAGGGTTTCGATCGGCGGGGAAAGGGTTGTTTGTTGTGAGCCATTTCTGCCCAAAAACAAAAGGAGAAAAAAAAAAGTGTTAAAAAAAAATAAATGGGAGACATAAAACCCCGGTGGGTTTTGACTTTTCCCCGAGTGGAAAGGTAAAAAACCGTTTGGGAAAAGGTGTTTCCGATTTTTTTTTCATTTAAAAAAACCCCCTTGAAAACAGGCGAAAAAAACTCGAATCCCGGTCGGGTTATTCAGTTTCCGATCGGGAAAAGGGGATAAGAAAAAAGAGTGATAATTTCCCCATGGAAACCCGATGGAAAAACAAGGCCCCGGGTGGGAAAAAGGTTTTTAACACTTGGTTTTTTTAAAAAGTTAAAATTTTCTTGGCTAAATTCGGTGGGGAAAACTCAAAAACTGAGTGGGTTTTATTTTTCCCCCGGTGGAAAAGTAAAAGTTGAAAAATTTTTCCAAAAAGGAGTCGGAAAACTCAAAAACCCCGAGTGGGGTTTTCATGTTTCCCGATGGGAAAACTTGAATTGGTCATCCCCCCCCAAGTGGGGAAAACCAAGAACATTCAAGTTTGACTCGGGTTTTTTGAATATCCGGCGGGAAACCGGTCTGTTCGGTTTCTGACCAAAATGCCAAAAAACGTTTGCCACCAAAATTGTGTAAATGATTAAAGAAGCTAAAAAAAGTTTAAAAACACTTTTAGCGATCGAACGTCCGAAAACCCTTTCCCCAAAGATTTTGGGTTTGGGTTTTTGCAAGCTTTTAGGCTTCGTTGGCCTTAAAGATGCAAAATTAAACGTATGAAGAAAGGGTTGCTAAAAATTTTTCCCTGATTTTGATGAAGTATCGGATTGAAATCGAAGAAAAAACGAGGCGGTTAGATCAGGGGTTATGGGAGCCGGAGGGGGAAAATTTGGGAAAAAATTTTAAAGTAAATGTTAAATTAAAATTTCCCTTTTTAAATTTTCCAAGATTACATGTTTTGGGTTGAAAAAAACTTTTTGGGTTCTTTTTTGGTCTTTAAACCCAGTTTTACCTTTTGGCAAAAGACCCCCGGACTAAAGTTTTCCCAAAATGTGCAAAAGAGTCCTGAATTTTTGTTTTAAAATTTTCAAAACCCCCTGAACTTTTGTTCCGAGAAAGGCAATTAGTCCCCGAACTTTTAAATTCAAAGAAAATGTCACTACCACCCCTGAAATTTCAAGTTCACAAAAAAATTTTTTAAATTAGCCCCCAAACCTTACGAAAAGACAAACCGGGTTTTTTTCGGGGTTTTAAAGTTAACCCCGGATTGGTTTTGCCCAGTTTATCAGAGAAACAAAGTCGTTAAAGATCCCCAACCCAAAAAAAAAAAGTAAAAGGGTATCCAAAGGTGTGGATCGAGAAAATTTGCACAAAAAGAAAAAATAAAGACCCCCCCGATTTGCATACCTAAGGGCTCCCTAACAATGTCATTATAAGATTCCGCTCCCCTAGATCGGGGTAGGTCTAGTTTTAACTTGTTAGAAAAAGAAATGGCTTTTCATCAAACGGTTAGGAACAGATCCAGCTGAAAGGGATTTCCACAAAAATAGTTCAATGTTACCCTTTTCGACGTGTCTTGATGAAGTGAAACGGATGTCAGTGTTTGTGAGAATTTGAATGGATTTGCGTGATTTGAATCGCACTTTTGAGTCACAATAGTAGGAATCCTTGCATGGTGTTTCCCAAGTTGCCGTTTGGGTTTTCATCCAAGAAATTTTGAAAACAACAGCAGCGGGAATATTCTCCCCCGTAGGAGTGAAACCCGTTTTTTTTGCGGGGACCAACTAACAACTTTTCCCCCAGGAACTGACAAGTCCCGGGGGTGTTTTCTGTTCAAATCAACCTGGTGATTGAATCTTGTAGGCGATTGTTAAAACCCGAACCTTTTGGGGCCAAAGGCCAAAATCGGGTGTCCCCCAGGGACTAAGGATTTTTTGACAGAGTAAAGGGGATTCCAGGATCACACTGAAAACCCAGCACAGAACCCCCGGAGAAAGATTAGGTTATACCGTGGATAGAGCAAGGGAACCAAAGTTGCCCGTAATTCTTTTGATCTAGGTTTCCAGTAATCGCTTGGTTTGGAAAATTTTGGGCATTGGTGTAGCAGGGTTTAAACACCGAAATAAAAGTTTGGTAAATATGAAGTTTTGATTGATTTTTTAAATCCCTTGGGGCTTTGAAAAAGTTGGGCCAAAAAAAACGTAATCCCATCATGTATTTTAAACTGTTTTCTGGTGTTCTCAAACCCCTTGCAATCGGGTTTTAGATCAAAAATGTTGTCACCCACTTATCTGTACTAAAATTTAAATCCTATGATCCGAAGAAATAGGTGGGGTCATTGTCCCTTTCTTGTAGCCAGCAAAATAAGTAAAATAAGAGTTTTTTCCCATCTCGAGGAGCTTTTTGGCCCGTAAAGGGCCCTTGTCCAATACATAGACTGATGATACCTGATCCAAAATCCTTCAGGTTGTTGACAATTTTTTCTTGAAGAACTCCGTTTAAAAAAGAATTGAATCCATTTAAAGATTTTTTCCCCCTTGCGAGGAGACCCAAATAGCTCAATTCTGGCAACGGGGGCCAAACGTTCTCATAATAATCCCTCTTGTTGCGATCCCTTTTGGGAGTAACCGGGCCTTATTTCGGATAATAAGGTCTTTTCATCTTTCTTGTTCGAAAAACCCATTAACCCAATAAGGATTTTCCCCGGGTTAGTCCCCAAAAAGGCCCCCCTTTTTTGCGTCAAATTACAACTTTTCTTGCATTGCCCGTCCCCAGTCTGGTCAGAGAGCTGCGGGAACATTGACGGTTAAAAAAATCACTCAGAACCCGCCCAAAAGAATCAGGTTGTCAAACATTCTTTAAAGATTGGTTGAAAGTTTGGAGGGTTCCGAGTTTGGGGAGGAGGGGTGATTTAGTCCATTTTGGGTATGGGGAGTTGCATACGCTTGTGTTGTTTGATGCATCATTCTCGTCGTGCACTCAAAGCCCCTAGGGTTTCCACTTGAAGACCTTTTTGAAGATTGTCAGTGGTTCTATTTTTGAACAATTTCCCAACGGGGTTTGGGTCCCTGAGCATAGGTCCTTTGAGGGGGTCGGGAAGGTAGGGGCTTCTTCGGGAAGGGGTGCAAAAACGGGGGTGTTTTTTATTTTTGGACGGGTTTTCCGTGACAAGAGGGGGGTTCTGTTGAAGAATTTTTAGGGGGAGAACCATGATTGGTGTAAATAATTTGTTGAAGTATGATGATGGCTCTGTCACGAAGGCATAGATGAACAGAAGTGGTAGGAACCAGTTGAGAGGAACTACGTTTGGGTCCGTGAGAGTGGTGATCGTAGTTGCAAGGTCTATAATTGAAGAAAAAGGTTAGAGAAATTTGTTGGGGGTGCTGGACAGTTCAGGCGTAAGGCATTTGATTACTGGGGCTGCATCGAATAGTTTCTTTTCAAAAAATCCAAATTTTGGTTTCCAAGATGGTTCGGGTAGTTTGTTTAATACCCCTTAAGTCTTTGGTTATGTGAGTATCCCAAAGAAGAAGATCTGATAGGGTCAAAAATTACCCAAAACTTGGTATTAAGAAAAGATTTACATCCCAAAAAATCTAAAGTAATCGATGTTAGGGTTAGTGTTCGCAAATTGAAGCGGGTTTTTCCGGGCGTTGAAATCAGAGTTGATTTTGCGTGAAACTGCTGTGAAACGTTAGCCCCGAAGCTTGTGGAAGCCTGAGTGAGCCCTCATGGATCTCGCGCTTCGACCCCAAAGTCCTTCTTCCCTTTTACAACTCCATTTTGTTGAGGGTGGTACGCTGAAAATTGTGAGAGATCCCACTCTTCAGAAAGGATTGCGCTTTTCATTCCCAAACTTGGTCCATTGTCCTAGTGCTTTTCACATTTTGGGCTCAAAAAATTTGAATGCTGATGAAGGCTTATCGATCAGCAGCGTCGATTTGGCTCGTAAATAAGCAAATGACCTGAGTCATCAACAAAAACTCATGATTTCTTTCTGCTAGGGTCTCGATTCCCCGGTCCACACGATCCATGTGAATCATGTCAAGTGGACTCTTGCTGTTGGTACCATCTTGGTGGATGCGAGCTTCTTTTTTTCCCTTTTTTACCGGGGACACAAGTATCTTTGAAAAACGAGTCTTTTGGTGTCCCTTGCCAGGGTTTTTAAACAACTTGTTATATCTTTTAAATTTGTGAATAGCCTTCGTGCCATAACCAATGTCCCCTTTGACGCCTTTTGGGGAGAAACAGATTGCATTCATTGGTTGAGAAAGTGCTTCAAACTGGGGTGGTTTTGAGGGATTGAAGAAAAATGGTGAATACAGTTGCCATTCTTTTGTGCACTAGGGCAACATTTCCTTTTCTGTTCAAAACTTCCCTCAAGAAGTTTAAACCCCGAGCTTTCACAAATTGGTTGAGCTAAAAAAAGGTGTATTTCCCAATCCCCCGACATATCGAAATCTTTTGTGAATCTTCCATCGGTGATCTTCCCCCCAAACCCCAAAATTGGCTTTTGGGGTCTTGTTGCCCTTTTGATTATCCCCCGGAAACCTTTCGACATGTCGAAAAGGGAAAGATTTTTTACCCGTCATGTGTCTTAGCCAGAATCAAAAATACCCACTTACTGACCCCAAAAGGGGGTTAAGCTTGTTTAGGGACCCCTTGCCAAATGGGGTTCCCTTGGGTTAGGATAGTGAACTGTCGGTGTAGTCCCTTTTTTGGGTTTTCCCTTTGGGAGGGGACTTTATAGAAGGGATTTTGATTTCCTTTTTCCTTCCCATTTCTTTCGAGAATGAATTAGAATTATAAACATTAAGAGAATAGCCCCAAACCTAGGCAAAAGATTATAACTAAACAATGTAAAAAAAGAAAAGCATCAAAACGTTAAGTTGATTTTGTTTACGAATGTTTGATTTTAAAACCCTTCATAGGTGGGATGGCTAAACCCCAGCTAGGACCAGCTTTTTAGGGAAAGCATAAACCCGTTGTTTCCTTTCTTGATGATCTTTTTTGGTGGCTTAAATTTTTTCCCACCATCTTTCGTTCTCCCTTACAAAAGGGAAGCTTTGGTGTGAGTTAGAGGACGGTTTAGTGGAATGGTTTTGCCCCCTTTTAGATGGGGGTTTGAAAGATTGGGGTTTATGGGGGGAAAAGGTTGATTATGTTTTGCCCGAGATTATCACCCACTTAAAAGGGGAACTAAAATTTAAAAGTCAAGCCCTTTTGAAGGGGTTTTGATTTGGGCCCGAGCATCGTTAGTTTTTGAATTTTTGTTCGGGGAGTCCCTTAGGTGTGTGAGGTTAAAACTGATTTTCCTTTCAGAAACCTACACTTTTTTTAAACCCCTTGAGGAAATTTTTCTAAAAAACCTGAAGCTTGTGACTCAGCAGATTCTCGGGTTTGGAAAAAAACGGTTTTTTCTTTTAGGAACAAAACCAGAAGGACCCACCCTTATCCAAAAATCCCTTTAAATCTCATATTAAAATTTGGGATCTGGGCCCAGCTTGGGTTTGGGTTTTCTTATCCTATGGCAAAGGGAAAAAAGGATGTTTTCGAGTAAGTCCTTTTCCAGAGTGTTTTTTAAGGGGTTTTTTTTCGGGGACAATGACTCTAAGATTTCGAATTTGATGTTGAAGCATTTTGACCCAGGATTTAAATCTAAGTCCAAACCCCTCATTTTCTAGCTCATCTAGGGGGGACTTTAGTTGCGGAAAAACCCGGGGGTGGAAACTAAGGTCTCCTCAGATAACGATTTTCCCAAAGGGGCCCATAGCTGGTGTTCAATCGGCATAATTTATTGGTGGCATAGCTACAAAAGGGGTTCTGCCTTGATACCTTCCCAAGAGGGGTCGGTATTGTTGGGGTTCTTGGGACAGAAGGGAAAATAGGTCTTTTGGCAGCGGGAAATGTGGGAGGATGCTAGTGGTGTATTTGACTGAAGGGTAGTTTTTTATCGTCTCACCTTTTAATGATTTGGGTTTGGTAGGTGTATTTTTTCTAACATACCCCTGGGGTAACATGCCCTCCAACAAAGGCTGATTAGGCTTAAAGGGGCCCAAATCCTAAAAGTTGTAAAAATTTTAAAGGTGTTTTTTTTCCAAAACTTGATTTTTGGCAAGTCCTAGCCCGAGTCTAGCTTTGAAAAAAAGGATTTTTTTTTGGGCATCTTGGTGAGGATACCCGAGTCTGTTCAGAAATTTTCCTCGTTTAAAAATTTTTGTCCTCGAGCTCTTGGATTTTTGAGAAAAGTTAGTTCTTTTTCAGAAAGTAGCTGAAATTTGAAATTTAGAGCTCCCCATGATTACTGTTTGTTCCTAAAGGGTTTTTTTAAAAGACCCGGGAAAATTTTTTTGCAAATTTGACTCTTAATATTAGACTAATTTCCTCTCGGGTTATAATTCAAGTCAAGTCTTCGAGAGAGTCTTATAAAAAAACCCTTGTCGGGTTCTAAAAAATTTTGTGACGAGAGTTCTTTCCCATTGGAGATCTTCTTAAGTCACAAATTTTAAACTTTAACAGTGAAAATAGTTTAGTTATATAGGGATAGGGATACCTCAGAAAACTTTGTTGTCGTGGGAGGCTAGGACAAAACCCTCCGATCCTTTAAAGTCTTTCCATCAGGCAGTGCCCTCTCACCACTGATCTTCCTCATTGAGCTTCCCCTTCACAAAACAAATTTTCCAAACCCCTTCCAGCAGAGCAACCCCTTTTTTTTTCTTCCTCAACAAAAGGTTTGCCTTTTTTTTTGAAGTAAGCTGATCCTTGTACTTCACCGTGCGTCCTTTGGTAGTGTCCGGTTTGCCCACTTGAAGCAAGTGGGACCTTGCCCCTCAGATTTGGGAAGTGGGGCTTTTGAGGAGTGGGATTTTTGGGTTTTTGGATTTTTGTGTGACTTGACTTTTGACCACCTTGGTCAAAAGGGGATTTTGGGTGTTTTTACTCAGGGTTTTTCTGTTGGAGCCCACTTCTTCGTTTATCAGGCCTACGATGGTCACCTCCGTTGAAATTCCCTTTTTCCCCGGTCAATTTATTTCTCGGACCAGGGTCGTTTCTTCCTTGCTCTACCCCAAAATCAGATTTCCCTTTTCGTGGGCCCTTTCCCCCTTATATCTACCTCCTAAACCGCTCTATATCCCTTTCCCGTTGTATCGTTTAATCAAGGGCCATACTGTTGGAATTTCCCCCAAAATTGTAGTTGGGATTCTGGTTTCCCTGCCAATTTCCTGATATTTGGAACCCCCTTGATAGTCTATGTAAGTGGGTATCACGTCGGGGATTGTCTCCTTTTTTTAATCTTCCTTGCTGTTTCTTGCCCTGTTTATGTGACGATACGTTCTCCTGCTTGTATCCTCCTCTCCCCTTCTGGGGGGGTTGTTATCTGCCCCAAGAAGATGTCCCCCCCTTCCTTGACCCCTTCGGTTTCCCCCCTTGAAAAACCCCGATCCCGAGAAAATGGTAAATCCCTTTGCATTCAACCCTTTGGGACATTGTGTGAGTTCAAGGCAAGGGATTCATTCATGTTGAATAGTTCTTCATCCGAGATGGTGATGATAAAGGGATCATCCGGTGTTTTCATGCCTTGGTTGAATTCTTATTAAACTCATGGGGTTAAAATCTTCCGGTTTATGTGGGAGAGGCATGTTGTTAAACGGGTTGGTTGAATTGGAGCAGAATCAGGTCCTCCCAAAAGGGGCCCCCAACCCAGTGCTAGAGGATCAATTCCCCTTTTTTATCTGCCACCAGTGATGAATTCCTTTTGTGTACCTCATGCTGAAAAGGGCATGATGCCCCTTGCTCCCAGATTTTTGCTCAGCTGGATATTGATGGCCATGTTTTGCCATTCTTGAGGAGATTTTTCAGGAACTTGAGATTGACCTCGTACATGGTCTTCTCCACTCCCAACCCCCGTAGATCATTGACAAAGAGTTAAAACGTTGTTAAGCCCTCTGTCAGGGATTGTTCTCTCGAGTTCAAAAATCCTTCGTAGGCATTCAAAGCACTCTCTTTTGGCTTTTTAGGGCAGTGTTTCGCCTTGCATTTGTTGTTCGATTTAAAGGGCCACCCCTTTCCCTCGCGTTGTGGATGTCCACTCAAAAGCATACATGTCGTTAGGGAGTGCCATGATGGGGAGAGTGAAAAAGAAATTTTGTCGATGAGATGACGCTCTATCTGTTCAGGGGAGTACTTATCAACTGGTTTCTCCAGGGCGTAGGCGGTAGAGTGGGCATGTATGTGAAAGGGAAAACTATGCTACAGTGCGGTGGTTGATGGGGCCCTCCGGAGGGGCTTATGAGGTTTTCATCGAGAAGGTTTTCGAAGTGGATCACCCGTCGCTTCCACTGCTGGTATTCACCCATGCAGCACTGGGGGGCGAGTTTTTTAACCCTTTGCGATAATCTCTTTCGACATCTTGATCTCTAGCAAGAGGTTCTTCTTCGAAGATGATTTTGGTTTTAAAAGAAAAACTTTTAAAAAAAGCTTGAGAAGGTTTGGTTTTTCGGAAAAATGGCTAATGTAAAATTTGAAAAAGGGAAATTAAAAATTTTCCCGGGGCTAAAGGGGGGGCAAAAACCCGACTGGAAAATGGTTTTTTCCCGACTGGATTTGGCACAAAAAAGTCCGACTGGGGGAAAATGGAAAACCCCGATTGGGAAATGATAAAACCAGTTCGGAAAATAAATTTTTGGTATAAAAAAAGGAGAAAACCCCCCATTCGGGAAACCGGTCCCCCAATTCGGAAAACTGATTTTTCCGATTCGGGGGTTGGAAAGGGAAAAGGGTATAGTCGATTGGGGGGGAAACGGGAAATTATCCGAGTCGGAAAATTTGAACTGTGATCAACTAAAAGTAACCCGAGTGGGGAAAACCTGTCCAATAACTCCGAAAAATCACTAAAAAAACGACCAAAAAAACTTAAAGAATCAGTGTTAAGAGTTCCAATTTTATGTAAAACTTATAAAAAAACCTTGTGG
Source organism: Centaurea solstitialis (assembly GCA_030169165.1). Lineage (NCBI taxonomy): Eukaryota > Viridiplantae > Streptophyta > Magnoliopsida > Asterales > Asteraceae > Centaurea > Centaurea solstitialis. Next base: position 32,100 of record JARYMX010000212.1, on the reverse strand, counting down.
AACCCCCTTAACACTTAAAATCAATCCTAAAAAATATGTTTTGGCTCAAAAGAGCCAAAAAAATTTGAAAAAAAGTTTTCAAAATTTTTTATAAAAACAATCAAAAAAAAAACCAAGGGAAAATCTTTCCCAAAAAATTAGCTTGATTCCCCAAATTTTTTGTCCTAGAATTTAATGAGAAACAGATGGAATAGAAACATTGTAGAAAAATTTATGACCCCAAGAAAATGTGTGGGCCCAAAGGGGGCTTGTTCTTGAAGGTGTAATAAATTTATATTGAGATTTTTCCAAAAAAAGGGATTAACAAAACCCTAACCCACATATTCTAAATATATATATATTTTTTATATATGGGGTAGGGGAAAAAGGGAAATTTTCAAAAAAGCCCCTTTTGGGGGCTATGACTCCCCTTTAAAAGGGAACCAAAAGATAACCGAATAACGGAAACTTGAACAAACTTAAATAAAACTAAGGATAAACCCCCGACTTCTTCACAAAACCCAAAGGGGGTCTAACCCCATTTATTTTGGCTCCCCATTTGTTTAATATAAGATTTAATCTTTTCAAGTGAATTTTTAAAAATTTAAAACTTTACTTGTAAATCAAATTTTTTTTTATAAAAATTGGATTTCTATAAATAAAATTTTAAAAAAACTATCTGATTTTTCCTTAGTTTATTTAAATATTGTTTCCGGTTAGAATTTTCTAATTGAATCTTTTCTAAAAAAAATTCCCTTTAAAAATTTTCTCGTTTTGAGGGGAAAAAAACTCCGGGAAAAAATATACGGTAATGACCCAAGGCTTGGTCAAAATGGATAGTTTTGACGGAAAGAACTACACTCGTTGGGGGAAAAAAAAAACCCTTTATTATGTTGTTTATGAATGTATTCATGTGATGGATGAGAACCTAGCTCCCCTTCCCCATAATCCTTCCCCCCCGAGGTAGGAAAACCGGGGTTTTTTTTAAAAAAGGGCCCCCGTTGAAACGAAGAAGCAAAGGCTACTCTGAAAAGAGCCAAAAGCATCTGGCATGCGGGCACATTAAAAAAAATTTTTTTTCTGACCCACTCTATGACCTCTATTCCATGATAAAGTCCTTTGTGATTTATGGAAAACATTAGAAAACAAAAATAAGGGGGACAAAAAAGAAAATATCAAATATCTTTTGTCTAAGTTTCTGCGTTTTTAAACGACGATAATTAAACCCATATTGGGGCAAATTAACGAGTTTAATTTTTGGGAAAAAAAAAAATTGCTGGAAAACTCAGATCGAACAATGGACTCTATTCTTCATGGAAGTTTTTTCACGACAGTTCAAAAACCTCTCAAAAGGAATGTACAAAAAATAGAACACGAGAGTAAGCAGGAGAAAAGTTAGGAGATGTTTTCTTCATATTTGGCATTGTTTGGCAAGCATAAGCTAGCTTATAAGCTAAGCTGATAAGCTAGGCTTATAAGCTAGTCCATCCCAACATGTACAGGAAGCTAGTTATCAGCTAGCTTGATAAGCTCGTTTTTGAAAACGCAACTTGAGTAGTTATGAGAGCATATTGTTGCTTTTTCCAATTAATACCCTTATTAATATTAATTATAAATTCAAATATCCCCTTTTGGTCATTTGTACATACTCATAAGCTTGTTTTTGCAAACTAATTTGTCAACAGCTTGCTTATCAGCTACTAGCAAGCTTATCAATCAAAAGTAGATATCGTATCCCTAGCTTATCAGCTACCAGCTAGCTATAGTACGCTTGCCAAACAGTAGCCTTAGTGGAAGGAGCTATAAGAAAGTGATGAGAGAGGTCATTTCTCGATAACATGATGATGATCCTAAGACTTTTGAAGAGGCCATGTCTTCAACGAATACTTCACTCTAGAAAGAACGCAATTCTGATGAAATGGGACTTTTTATGGGTTAATAGCAACTTGGGTATAGTGACTACCCAAGAGTCAAAAAATCATAGGCTCAAGTGGATTTTCAAAGTAAAATGACATCCAGATGGAATCTGTCGCAACTTTTAAGCTAGCATTGGTGGCCAAAGGCTATAGACAGAAAAAGGGAATCGAGTATTTTGACACTTATGCTTTAGTTGCTAGAATAAGTTCTATTAGAAACGTATAGGCAATTTCAGGCATTGAAAGTGGTTGTACATTCTCCAATTGGATGTAAAAGGTAGCTTTTCTAAGTGGCATATCTAAACGAAGAGGTTTACTGAAAACAACTGAGGGATTTGTGATTCCCGGTAAGAAACAAAGTATGTAGACTTGTCAAAATCTCTATAAAGGGTTAAAACAAGTTCCCAGACAATGGCATGAACTGATTTTGACAGACGGTCTCTCTTTTGGCTTTAAACACAAAATGGGAGTCGACTGATGCATTTATTAAAATGGCACAAAAGAATCTACTGTGTGATCTGTCTATATGTTGATGATATGTTGATCATCGGAACCGATTTAGCTGGAATACTTGAGACCAAGAACACCCATCCTTGAAGTTTAAGATGAAAGATTTGGTGAAGTAGATATCAAGTCTTGAATAAAAGTCAAAAGGTCAGAATCTCAAATATCTCGAAGTCAATCCACTACATAGAAAATGATTCTGACTAAGGTTCAACATTTGAACATAAAGTGTAAATATCCTTGATTCATGTGTAAAAACTCGAGAAGATTTTAGTAGAGTTGTGGTTCAATTAGAATATGCTGGTGCGATAGGTGCATGCTGTATGCAACTGCACTGCACTTAGACCCGATATTGCTTTTGTTGTGAAGTTGACTAAGTCAAGTTATAAGCAATCTTTGGACACAGACACTTGGGAAGGCGATTTGGGAGGTACTCGGTATATTAAAGAAAAAACTAGTGATCTAAGAGGTGAATTCAAATAACAATCTAAGAATTTTGGAGGGATATTCAGACGTAGTTGGATAGATAACTCTAGTGACTCTAAATCACATGTGGATGGATTTATACTCTAGCTGGCTGGGGGCAGTTTCTTGGGCAAGCAAGAAAAAACAGCATCGTTCACTCGACTATGGATGCCGAAGTTTCATTTACCTAGCTGCAGGGGAAAGAGGTGAATGAATTAGGGATCTATTGACAGATCTTCATTTCTGGACTTCATTCCAAATCTATCTATTCCGAGGTTTGTGGCAGGTGAAGTGACTATGTTAAATATATACAACTCTATATACAATGGAAGTCACAACACATAGGTCTCGAACTACTACATGGGACACATAGAAAATGATTACTACATAAGCATTGTGTATGTCAAGGTCTTGTGAAATCTTGTTGGGATCCTCTAACAAGCCTTTGACGAGAGACATTAATCGGATCATTAACCAAAGATATGGTCTTAAACCACGAAGGATCTGTAAGTGATGAAACCCAACTGAATTTAGTGCTCTATCTTCAAGGTTAATGGGTTAATAACAAGTACTTGATGATGGTAGGTACTTATCAATGATAGATCTGTTAGATCGCAGATCGTACGGCGTTGCCAAGTATAGGACGAGTTGTAAACTCTCTACAAAATTTAGTGGCATCTTAGCAATGGAGATGTTATAGAATTTTGCATATATGACTAAGAGGTAGTGTCGCCTCAAGAAGAGTAATGGTTTCTCTTTTAAAGGCATGAACAGGATTTAGCGCCATGCCATATTGCGTTAGTGGAATGCAAGAACAAAAGATGATATGTGTAAAATAAGCATTCAAAGTTTAAATCCATATGTTACTTTGAATTGACTCCTGCTTGTTATTTAACATATAACATGGTTTAAATCCCAAAGATACCAATGTGAACATCGTATTTTATGAAAGTCAGGAAAACTTTCCAACCTGGTGGGGGATTGTGGAAAATTTATTTGTGGTGAGGTTGAAAAGTTATCTCATCCCACATAGGAAGGAAAAGCATTAAAAGATAGGAGATTATAAGCTTTAGCTCACTAGTGGGCTTTGAATAGTGATCGGGTTTGGTAGGGTCTTAAGAAAGATCCCTCAGGCCGAGTGTTTTATGCTATCTTTTTAGAAGATATTTCGTTGAGGAGATACTTCGTTTCCAGAACCTTATGATTAATTACTGATTTCTGAAACTATATCCATGGTTTTTTAGTTTATTAAAGTAATTATCAGATAAAAACGTTGTGGAGACTCATCTTTATTCTGAGAAAGAGTAATAGATCCTAATATAGGATGAAGTCTTGGATCTCTGATCTTAGGGGAAAAGACATCGTCCTAATCTTAGGGGATGAAGTCAAGATCCCTAATCGTAGGGATGAAGTCAGGTATCCAGTACAAAATGTGGCTCCCATCCAGTTTTATCACGACCAAAAATAAGATCTCTCTTTCTCTCGAATCTCTCAATCCTTTGGCATTTCTCCTTTATCTTGGTCATCAAAATATAGTTATCGAGGTTATTGATTCTCATTGTGTTGGATGCAAATCGGATTGTATCCCGAGTTCACAGTTGATGCTCAAGTGAGGACAAGGCAAAGTCAAAGGGATACAAAGTCAAAGTTTGCTTTTAATGCTTTAGTTGCTTAATAAGTTGTTTGTAATTGGTTTTGTATTGTTTGGGTAGAAAAGTGTAACTGTTCTATAGTGTTAGGGTTGTTAGTGTTGGGGTATAAATACCCAATGTGAGTCATTGAAGTGAGAAATCATGCATACGTATCATGTGAAAGTGAGAGTGATTGAGAGCGTTATTGTTCTTAAGTGTGTGTGTTTGGTGTGTTTAGTGTGTGTAAAATTTGATCCAAGAATTATGATATATGGTTCTGAATCATTCTCAAGTTGTTGCACTGTTGATTAGATTGAAATCTGGAACATCTAGTGGTAATCAGTGCTGGAATTCACTTGAATTTGAATGTGTTTCAGATTAGATACTGATTCTCTGTTTTGTATACCTCCAGAAGTTCGAAGATATTACCAGTTTCAGTGAATTTTCGATCGTGTTCAAGTTCTACGAAGATGTCAAGAGTTCTATTTAAGCATGGGTTCAAAGTCAAAACCTCCGGTTCTTCAAATTGGAGAATATCTCAATGGCGTGTGGAGGATGATGCAGTTTCTTAACAACATCGACAGACTCTCATGACAAGCATTCAGGAAGGTCCAATAAAGCCCTTTCTTGAATTCCCGGTATCCTGAGTGTACTAATCCCCGCAAATTGAACCAAGAAGAGTGTATAAATCTTTCGGCATTACAATGAGCTCAGAGAGATAAGGCGGTATGATGACTAAGGCTCTAACTTTTCAAACGATGGCAATTCCGAACGATTTATTCAATGTGTTGATAGTCGAAATGACAGCAAAAGAATTGTGGGAAGAGTTAGAGAAGCAGTTTTCAAGGGACGGAGGATCAATCAAAGAAGACTAAAAAGCAATTGGTGCTTATGAAGGTTTTAAGGGGTTAGAGGGAGAAACACTTGCTGATTCTTTCAGTCGGTTCAACATCATCTGATGATTTGTGGAGAAATGGGAATGCATAAGGTTACTTTGAGATAAACTTTCAAGTATCGAAAGAATCTCAAATTCGGATTGGGATCACTACTCGGTTTATTCTTCAGTTGAACAATGAATTTGGCAGAAGATGACGTGCAATGACTTAGTATTCTATTCTTAGTAAATGAAGTGAAAGTCAAAGTTTTTGTGGACCAAAGCAGAAGAGTATTTTTGATTCTCTGGCTCTGTTGATGAAAAAGAAGAAGAATGTGCTCCCTAGTGCTAGGTTCCAGAGAAAAAGCATTCAAGGCTTTAGTCACTGTGTTGTCTGATTCTAGATTCAGAAAACTTGAGAGGAAGTTCTGAAATCGATGTTGATTTGAAGCGAGTTGCGACAAGCTGCTCTTTTGTCTAGTTCGATTCACAACGTTATGGAGAAGAAGGTTCTATTCGAACCCAAGTTCGATAACTGCAAAAAGAGACAAGTAAAGCCAAAGGATTATGAGAGAATGCCGGGAGAGAAAGAGTTATGAGAAAGAAAGGACATATGCGAAAGGAACGTATGTTTAACTGTGGCAAACTGGCCATTTTGTCAAAGAATTGTGGCACGAAAAGTCAGGGATCTTTGACTACTACACAAAGAGGTCAATTGCGAAACGCAGAGTGAAGGCAAAGTTTTGATGGCGGGAAGAGGAATGTTGGTATGATGATACTTCTGATGATGAGATCTGCGCATTTCTCACAAAGTTCCACTTCAATCTCATGGCAAGTGTGAAGAAACCATTCAACATTCACAGAGAGACGGAGGCATCAAATGAGGTAAGTCAAACTCTTCTGACTCGGATATGATTGATATGATGAATGTCTTTAGAAGAACTGTTTTTAATTTTAAAAATGATATTTGATGACTTGAGGAAAAGATTAGTTCGAAAGAGCTCCGAGTCATTGAATTTAGTAATGAGTGTGAGTTATATAAATCTTAGGCTGATGATCGTGAGCTTGAAAAGGTGAGATTAGGAAAGAGAAGCCAACTAGAATTAAATTTCTGCGATGAAGAGTGCTTAGGAAATTTGGAGTCTGAAAAAACTGGTAATATATGATCAAATATGAAAGTTTGTTTTCAAGATAGGTCTGAGGCTATGCAAAATAAACAGTTGGAGGATCTTATATCAAAAGCGGTCAGACTAACAGACGTTAAGCACCACAACTTTTTGACAAAGAATCTAAAAGATACTAGGTTTTACAATACGAAATTGGGGTTAGGTTTACCTGAAATGATGTTTTAAGAAAGCCCTAAAGGTATTTATCAGTTTGATAACTTATGTTTTCAATATTAAATGAGACCTTTGTAAAATCTGGTAGTTATCATATATTCTTCGGATAAAGTAAGGAAAAAAGTTGTTGATGACTCAATGGATGTTTTTCAGATTAAAGCCAAAGAAAAAGAATAACTTTGATTTCACATGTGATTTTACGTATGATGATTTAAATCAATGTTGTAAAAAGAAATCCGAGTTTTTTCTCATTACTCAGTGTGTTTCTTTGTATTCTCAAGATGTAAAGTCTTTTTCAAATGAATTGAAAAGCTAGTAAACTATTGAAATTGGAGTCAACGACTACTGATTTACTCCTAAATTGAGATACGCAAGTGAACTTGAAAAAGAAACAGGATTGTGAAAAATCTTTGAGGTTATCAAGTTATTAATCTTTCAGAAAATAAAAGCGTTTTGATTATGTGTCTGATTCTGATTCTGATGTGACCAAACATGCTTTGGATTCTGTAAGTTGATGATATCGAAAAGGTTTTGAAGAGCAAAAAGATAAATCTTGATTTCTAACCCATGTTTGAGTAAAGACACTTCCACTTGTTTGATCAAATCTAGTAAGATGATGTCCACTGATTTATTACTTATGCTGTTTTTGACAAAGATGGTTATGTTGTGTACAAGTTTAGATAGTATGGTTGAAGGTCATATCCTTAAATCAGAATCAAACTAAAGATGTGGAATTTGGTGGCTGTTTTTGAAAACCAATAGTCGGTACAACAGATAAATCAAATGTTGTAATTGTTCAAGTGATTAGTGGTATTTCCAAAGTGAGAAAATCTCTTTTTTTTTTTTTTTTATTAGTGTACTTTGTTAAAGTCTGAAAACTTGTTCAATTAATTTTGATGCAAGTACTTTGAGGTAGGGAAGTACGTCTTGTGCTACACTTGAAAATCTTCAAAATGATTTATTGATGTATGTTCAGTTCTAAGACACCTATTTACTCTAGTTCTTCCGATTCTACAGATTTAAAAAGTTTTATACCGACATGGGATAGGGTGGAGAAGAAAGTTCCAAAGAAGAAAAAGCGTTTTTGTTAAAAAGTCATCGTGATGGATGCAATAAATGTAATCTGAATGTTAGATTCAATAAGTAGTCAAACTTTTTGAGTCTGCATTAATGTTTTTTGATTATGCAAAGTTTGCATGTACTCATTGTGGTGATATACTCTTTTTTTTGAACTTTGTATGTCACAAGAAAGAGACTAGTGGTGTTTATCATGATAAATCTCATTCTTATCTCGTTTGGATCATCGTCTAAAGTGTTTTGTGCTAAAGAAAAATCTTTCAAAAGCAATAGATAAATCAGTTGATGGTGAAATTTTGTGTGCAAATGGATCCCTAAAAATTTATGATTGCACAATTTCAATGTTGGTATATAAAATGTAAGATTTTTTAGGTTACATCTTCTGTTTTTGTTAAAAGATGTATGAGACCAACAAGAAAGACCCATTTGGATATGGGTTACCAGATGATAACTAAATGGTTCTACAGGCCAGGATATGTGTATGTCGATTTCGTTGTTCAATGACATATGAATGGCTACAAGGAGTTGTTGCACAATTATGTGGAACGACAGGAGAACAGTGTTTTGGGAATAAGGACGACTGGTGTCATCAAGGTTACAGCATTCTTACAATTGGTAAGGTATCATAAAGAAGGTACTTTATGTTGGAGGGGTTAAGTCATAATCTTTTTAGTGCAGTCAGTTTTGTGATGGTTAACATTGTTTTGTTTTCCATATTATCTGTTCTTATCATTTAATAGTGATGGTGTTGAGATTTTTTGAAGGGAGCAGGTTTTACAATCTCTATTGTGTTGACTTTCCGGGATGATTCGCGAATCAGTTTGTTTGTTTAACAGAACAAAGGCGAAAGTTGGCGATGGCATAGAAGATTTTCTCATCAAATTTCTCGATATTAGCATAAATAGTAATGGTGGATTGGTGAAAGGTTTCCAAGTTGCATTTGATAGAGATTCTTTATGTCCGGCTTGTCAAATGGAAAGATGAAGAGAAGTTCTCACAAGTCAAAGGACAGTATCTTCGTGTCGCAAATACCACTCGAATGCTCCCACATGGACTTATGCGGACGATGGAATTCAATCAATTAGTGGAAAGAGTAATTATAGTTATGGTGGATGAATACGTCCGGTACCACGTGGCGTAGAATTTCTGAGAATGAAATCTGAAGCTCCGAGTTAGATAATAAAGGTCATTAATGGAGGGATCCAAGTTCTTTTGCAACTTCAGTTCGAAAGATTAGGAGTGATAATGCATGAATTTAAAAATGCTACTTTAGATGCTTATTCTAACATCTTTTGGTATTTCTCTTTAATTTTTCAGGTGCTTTACACTCCCAACAAAATGAGTTGTAGAAGACGAAACGAACTTAGTGGAAGCGGCCACGTACGATGCTAGTTACTACCGGATTACACTTACTATTTGGGCCGAAGCTGTTTCAAACAGCTGTTTTACACAAATCGGAACTATCATCACTAGCGCTTCAAGGAAAAATCCTTATCATATATTCAACCGTCGATTTCCTAATGTCAATTTTTTTCATGTTTTTTGGTTGTAGGTGCTACATTTTAACAACGTGCAATCTTGGTAATGTTTGACAAGAAAGCCGACGAGGGATCTTTTTGGTTATTGCTAACGTCAAAGACTTTGGTCTACAACAAAAGAACCAAGATGGTTATGGAACGTTTATGTGCCTTTGCTGAAAACGTGTCAATGACTTCTGAAATACAGTTCTGGACTCGAATTTCATAGTCAAGCTTTACTACGATTCTGATTCTATTAATGATCCAATAGTTCAGAACGCGATATTTGTTTATGGTGCTCCTGGATATTTGTGTAGGAATGAAGATCTTATTCTTTCCAGAAATCAAGAGTTGATATTCACGAAGTCCCAGAACTTCTAGAGTGAATGGTTCCGGGACCATGAGAATATTTGTTTCTACATCTAAACTCTGTTCCGGCTATTCCCGTTCCAAATTGTTGGAGCAATAGAGTTAACCCCCGATGGATCAATCAGTGATTCTGAAATAATGACGAAATGACTAGTAAGAAAACAATTAGATGATCTTGCAATTCTTCCTGCCTCAGTTGAAATGGACAAGAGCACAGTCACTATTACAATGTGATTGTTGATGTCAATGACTGGTGTTAAATCGCGATTGCATCTGCAAAATACAGCCTATACAAATGTTTCTTGAGCAAAAAATTGAAACCAAAGAATGTCTCTCAAGCGTTAGACGATTCTGATTGGCTTTTAGCAATGAAGAGCTTCTTCAGTTCAAAAGAAACAAAGTGTATGTCTTGGTTCCGAGACCGCGAGATAATCAATCATTTAAAACAACCAAGTGGATCTTAGATATAAGAAGGATGAATCGGTCTGATTGTCAGAAACAAGGCGCGCTGGTTGCTATAAGGTTATCTAAACAAAGAAGGTATTGGACTTCGATGAGACTTTTGCACGGTAGCGCGGATCGAGGCAATTCGAATTTTTCTGGCCTATGCGGCTCATAAGAACATAAGGTATTTCAAAGGATGTCAAAATCTGCGTTCTTGACTGGAGTCTTGCATGAAAGAGGTCTATATAGGAAACTGAAGGGTTGTCGATCCAGATTTTCCCGATCATGTATGCATCTTGGACAAAGCTTGTATGGTCTTAAAAACAAGCTCAAGAGCATGGTATGAAATCTGACCTAATTATCTCTTATCCAAAGGATTCAAAAGAGGTACGATCGTATACTCTTTTTCGGAAGAAAGAAGGTGATGATTGCTTTTAGTTCTAATTTATGTTGACGAATTATTTTCGTTTATAATCCAGGAGTTGTGTGCAAAGTTTTTCTAAAATCATGGAGATCAGAGTTGAATACTGAGCATGATGGGTGAATTGAATTTCTTTTGGAATTCACGTCAAACAAACCTGATGGCTCTTTATAAATCAGTCAAAGTATATTAAAGATATGTTGAAATGTTTACATGATGGATTGTTCTCAATTAAAACACAATGCCAACTGGAAATCTTTTGGGTCCTATTGGCCGGTAAACCGTTGATCAAAGTTTTACAGGAGCATGATTGGTTCTCGTTTGTACCTCATGCGATAGACCGTGGACTTATTGTTCGCCACATGTTTTTGTGTAGGTTTCAAGCTATCCTAAAGAGTCACACTTGCGGAGTTAAAAGGATATTACGATATCTCAAAGGCCACACCCGAGTTGGGCCTTTGGTATCCGAAGATTTAGTTTAGAGCTAATATTTTTACAGATCAGTTATGGTGGTTGCAAAATGGATAGGAAAAGCATTCTGGATCATGTCAGTTTTTAGGTGATAAACTTTCGTTAGTTGGACTTCGAAAAAACAAAATTGCGTCTCATTCTACGGCCGAAGCAGAAATATGTGGCCGCACAAGTTGTTTTTCGCAAGTGTTTGGTTGAAGACACAACTACTATGATTATGGGTGACAAGTTGAAGAGAGTCCCTATCTATAAATTTGTGATTCGGGAAAGCGCCATTGCGATAACGTCAAATCCGTTCAGATCCAAGACCAAACCACATCGCATCCGGGTATCATTTTATCAAAGATAATGTGGAGAAGGTAATCTCGAAATGTTCTTTGTTCAAATAGATTCCAACTGTGACTTTTCACTAATCCTTTAGATGAAAAGCGTTTTAACTGTTTTGGTTAGAAGCATGGTTGCGTACTCCTACTTAAGTCTGTTACGGATATTAAATTAGGTGGGAGTTGCTTAATTATTGGATTGGATACTATGTGACTAAACATCTAAGGAGTCAATTTCAATGATATACAATTTACTTTGTTTTGCAGATTATCCATTGAGGGGAGTTCTTTAAACGAGATATCTTTTTAGGGGAGAGTTCAAATAAGCTTAATGCTTAATATTTGAAGATGAACATTTCAGGTATGAAAATGTTTTTAAATGGTTCAAAACTCCACTTCTCCGATTCTCAATGATTTTTCGAATTAGGAAGTGTTTGATTTTACATGTTTGTCATATCATGATGAGTGACGGCTATTTTTATACGTGTGTTTCAAAGGTTATACTGGATATTATTTTTCATATACTTTTCAAGTATTCTACACACGTTTAGCTTCTTATGACTTAGTTATTACCACGTCTCTATATGACCATATTTTTTCGGTGGTAATACACTCGCTTGCTATCTTCTATTTGTGCTTATCGTTTTATTTGATAGATTACGTTCTTCATTGTACTTATCTATTCTTGATCATATAGATAACATTTATTCAATTTTGTGTACACCAAAGATTTTCAAGAACATATTCACATATATGATGAATCAGTTTTCTAAACAAAGTTTATATAATTCATGTTTTAATTTCATATTTCTTGTTTGAGACAATTTTTTATGCTCCTATATTTTCATTATATTGTTGAGCATGTTCATATTGGCTCATGGATTCACCCGTTGAATCAATTGTATTTTGTTTAGGAACTTTTTTTCATGGGATGTTGAGCTTACAGAAATTCTATGGATTTTCCAGAACCGGCAATCTACCAAGAAGTTTTCCTTGACGACACCCCCCCCCCCCACCGAGTGAGGGGTCTACATCAAAGAGTGGGGAGATAACTCAGGTGGTCGGTTATTTCATGTGATTGTGCAGAAAAATATTAATGAGAGATTGGTTAAAGTGTGGATGATTAAAGATTGTGGTGTGAAGATCAGAGTTCAAGTAACATAAATCTTTGCAACCAAACTTTTCTACAGCGGGCAACCAATTACTTATTGGTTTCACAATTCTTTGGTGACCGATATTGAAACAGGCAAAGCCCATGCCGGACTCTCGTTTTTTACCCCTTAGACTACTCATTTCCTTCTTATTCAGGAGATTTGCATTTCATACCGGGACGCAGCACTATGATCGGGTTTTCATTTGGAAAATCGATATTGAAAACAGAAGGAAGCTGCCCTGCTTCGAAACTTCATTTCTACACATCGTGTGTGAAATGTTTTCACATTTTGGCCTTATGAAGCACTTGTTGCTATTTTCTTTCAATCAAAAATGTAACACATGGAATTTGTTTCTTTGTCGGAACGTTCATAGGATACTTTGTGTTTGCGATGATTGAAACGGAAGCCCTGGAGTGTTCACACTTAAGTCCCTGATATAACTGGCATTTGTGGTACTGAGTTGCTTTGTGCTTCTCACAGGCATTTGTAACTGATTTTATGTGTTGTTTCAGGATTTTCCATTAAATCTGAATTTGAAAGATTCGTATTACTATATGGGATTGCGGTATTTTCTTTGGGTTTAAAAGGGGAATTCTGGTGTAACAGGAGGAGATGGGTTATGTGAGATGGTTTTTGATAATATGGTGGTTTGTTCAATGTTTGTATTCTTTACGAGATGAGTTATTTGATCATACATTTTCGAGTTTTGATGACTATTTCATTTTCATCAAAAAGGGGGAGATAGTTTAGAAATGTTTTTTTCCAAGATAAGTTGGGGAGATGTTCCGAAATGTCAAATCAAAGAGAAGATTACGAGATATTGACAAGGGATGTTGTGCGAGAGATGTTTGATGTTTGAGTGATTAGGTTGAAGATATCTCGATTTGCTAAAGCTTCGTGTTCAAGTTTGGTTAAAGCTTCATGAAGATTGGATGATTTTGAAGATTATTTACAGAAGCTTATCGTTCAGGACGTTATTGATGATGTTAAAAAAGTGTGGATGCTTTCTTGAAGACGTTTGCCTAATTCTTTTGTGATCTCGAATCCAAAGGGGGAGATTGTTGGATGCAAATGTGGATTGTATCCGGAGATACAAGTTGATGCTCAAAGTGAGGGGACAAAGGCAAGTCAAAGTGGACTTCAAAGTAAAAGTTTGCTTTTATATGCTTTAGTTTGCTTTATATTTGTTTGTAATAGTTGTTGTATTGTATAGGTTAGACAAGTGTAAATGTTCTTAGTGTAAGGGTTGTTAGTGTTGGGTATAAATACTAGGGGTGAGCAAAAACGGGTACGGCCAAATTATGGAACCGGAACGGGAACCGGAAACCGAACCGAACGGCGGTTCCTAGAATGAAGGAAAGGAAACGGAACGGTTGCATCCGGTTTCTTCATATTTGGGAAACGGTCCCGGGAACCGCCGGTTCCGGTTCCAAAAACAGGGTACCGGTGTCTAATTTTTTAAATGTTTTTTTTATTAGTTTATGTTATAAAAAAGAAATTATTTGGTTATTACATAGGTCAAAACGTACGAAATAAATATTAACGAGGGGGGGGGTTGAAACTTATCGATAAAAAATATATTAATATTGACGACAATTTTAAAAATGAAAATAACAAAAAAACACAACTTGAAATGTTAAATACGATTTAAAAATATCGAAATTATATTTATATATATATATATATAAGTCGAGTGAAATGTGGTCGTAAGTTTATGCGGGGGTCGTAGTAATGAAAGGTAAAATAATAATTTTAAGTTTAGTTTATTAATCATAATGTCTACCTTTATTAATATATAAATAATTACATATATATAGTCTAACGGTTACGCGGGTACCGGGGTTAGCGTTCCACAAAAATGAGAAACGGAAAACCGGAAACCGGTCCCGGACGGTTCCGTATTTTAGGTACCGGACGGACCCACTCACACCGGTTCCGGTTCCGGAACCGGCGGTTCCATAGCTCGGTTTCGGTTCCAAAAGGGGTACCGGTTACGATGCTCACCTAATAAAATATCCAATGTCAGTTCAATTGAAAGTGAGAACATGCATAGTATCATTGTGAATGTGAGTGTGATTTGAGAGAGTATTGTTCTTAAGTGTGTGTGTTCTTTGTGTGTTTAGTGTGTGTACACCTTTGATCCAAGATTAATGATTGTTGGCTTCCTGGAAATCATTCTCTATTGTTGCATGATTGACTTTGAATTGATCTGGAACAAAACACCATTGCTGCATCAAATCCTGGGCTGGTTCGACTTGAAGTCTCACAGCATCCTGAGGAGTGTGTCCGAAAACATTTAGGGACAGGGTATTGGTTTCCGTGCAGTTTACATTCTTTCATCTCGTTGCAAACAGGTTGGTTTAATTTTTTGCACTGTTATTTTATTATCGTTCACCTAGAGTGACAGGTTCTGACTTTTACTTTTCTTTTAACGATCTTTTAAACGATATACATCGCGAGGATTGATCGTTTTAAGACGTGGATTTGTGTGGTTAATTCTGTTTAATATAAAGTTTTTAGTCTTTTCAAGTGAGTAATCAAATCACTAACTGTAACTTGTAAATCAAAGCTGTTTTAATTATATAGTTGGTTTTATATAAATCAGTTTATTAAATCGTCGATTTACTTAGTTTTATTTTAATATTGTTCCGGTTAGAATTTTCTAATTGAATATTTTTCTAAAATTCAACATTCACAAGTTATTTATATGTACAATTTTATGTTAATTTTTGTTAGTAAGTTACAATTAAGACAAGACAATAAAAAACTACAAAATAGGATCGCTTTTATCTATTTTATAAAAGCCTTACTAAATATGCTTTAAAATAGGGAAGAGGAAAGTAAAATCGTTCAACCCGCTCTAAGAAAATAATTCTATCGGTGAATTTTTTGACAAAATTTGGAGGGCTTGTAAAAAAAAATAACTTTCTTTGACATTGTTAAAATAGTATTTATAGATACTTTTTCTTCACATAATAAAAAAAATAGTACGACTTGTGAAGGGTTATAATGTGTGATAGATTTTTCATAGTTGTAAGATGGATTTTAATATGAAACATAAGTTTTTTACTTATATTGTCAACAAATGTTAGTACGACGGACTCATTTTATTGTGTTGGGTGTTCACCTATATGTTACAATAAAAAGATACCTATAATGCAATTGGTGTAACACCCCGCTAAAGCGGAAATCGCGAGGTGTGACTGCTAGGATTTCGGTTGCGATAGAGATAAATAACATTCATTCATTACACCAAAAAATATTCAAAGTTTAAAATTTAAAATGTATACAACCACGAAATTTTGAAAGTACAGAATAAAAAATAAATAATGTCTTGGAAATGATGCCAACAAAGCGCAAACTAAGCTTTTTCATTTACCTTCTGATTTCCTGAAAAAGCATGTTAAAACTAGCTGTCAACTACGAGGTTGGTGAGTTCACAGGTTTTCACTATGCACAAAACAATTTATATGCAACAAATTTTTAGTGACCTTATATTCACTCAATTTTTCATAAACCAGTTATAGTGAACCTTTTTGTTCACTACGTACTAGCTGACATTAGTGAACGTTTTGCTCCACTCCATTTCTGCGTAGTATATTATGTGAGTAAATTTCAGGGTTAAGTTAATCAATGATTATTTATTTCTTTGAGCCACTACTAAACCTAAAACCAATTTGCCTATGAATTACCTAGAGGTGGTAGGAACACATGTGTAGAGCGGTTTCGCGAACTACAACAGCGGTAGGGGGACTCTTACATAAACCTCTGTTGTAGACGCTGCATACCTCAGCGGTGGACTAAATACCACATGTGTAGTACCACATATGATTACGTGAACCCTATAATCGTCAGTAAACAATAGGGTGGGGTCACTCTACCAAATAGCGCTATCCACAGATAAACATTGGCTCGAAGAGTTAATGTAGGTATTAAATGACTTTTATCAATATATCATGTTATAACATATCAAATTTAGCTCACAAACACATTTCCTTTTCGTAACATTTTTCACAATATTCACATTCATTTGTAAACATGTTTTCCCCCAAAAACACGTAAAATCGGTAAACTGTGGGGCTGTGAATACTCACCTTGAGTAGATTTGGTTTATGCAAATCGGTAGTGAGTGAATGAATTCCCGACTCCAAGTCTACTTATGCCTATAAATAGTATTTGAGTAAGTCTTAGTTCCAATGTCGTATCAAGTAAGTCATTACCGAAATCCTATTATAATCCTTATCTCAAATTTTTAAGATCAACTTTAGTATAAATAGCTTTTGTTACTTGATATCTAACAAACCTATGGGAATCCCTTGAATTTCACAATTCAATCTTTTAAAAAAAGAAGTCAGATTCTGGCAGATTCACTATAATGCAAAAGTTATCATTAAGCTTAGTTCTAAAAGAAAGTTAAGCTTACAAATTTTATCCTTGATATTAGAGGTATTAACAACAATCTACCAAATTTCATGATTTTAGGAGATGTTTAAATATTTTAAAATATTGAAAAATCAGTGTGATGATTATTTGAAAAGACAAGTTGTGGAGTTTGTGTATAGAGTCTTTTACTATTCCAAATTTTAATTTCAAAAAGGGATTTTAAAGTTAATTCAAATATCTAAAAATGAAAACTTGTTTCCATGGTTGGATGATTTTTGAATGAGTTATGACCTCATGAATCAAGCATGTGAATCTGCCATCATGGGGCAGATTGCACTCCGGAATTTCATTTCATTGGTTGAATTCAAAACTCACCAAATACTGTGTTTCCAGATTCTTTAGAAAGCTCTCACTGAAAATTTTCGAGCTTAGAACCAAGAATCAGGCATTTTTAGTTATGTTATCAAGTAGGATATGCATGCATGAAGTTGATCAAATTTTGACTTGTTGTGATGAACAACAAAAAGTTTCAACATGGTTGGAGGGCTCAAAACATGGGAATTTTTGGTGATTCAGTGGGTTGAATCTACACTTAAAAAATATTGTACCATAAAAATTTCCAGAAAGAGAATGAATCCATAACCACCCTTTTTGGGTCGGTACAAACATCATGAACATTCTGTCTGCAATATCAGATTTCAAAAAACTTCATTTTCCCATAAATACATGGAATCTTTGAAAATTGGGGTTTATTTGGTTATAACTAAAATCCCCGTCATATAACATGAATTAAAAAGAATATAAGCCAATTTTCAATAGAATTACATGCATGCAAGATCCAAATTCTCAGCTCCTATAATGAATAACATGCCCAAAATTTGGGGGTTCACCTTTTTTGTTGTTTTTTTTTTTTTGAAGGTTAACTGGTATCACCCTTTTCTTGTGTTTATAAGGGAGGGTTATAGAATTTCACATTAATGGATGTTTTTAATCACTTTCAATGGTTCATTGCATCTCCAAAACATCAAGAAACAATCCATTCCAACAAAAAGAGGTTAAAAACTCAAGAAAAATGCAAGAAAGAGCACTTTTAAAAGTGATAGAAAATCGATGTTAAAAAACAATATTACTATTACCATGATGATTGAACCTATTAAAGCTTTTGAAACCTTGATTCAACTTCTAAAAAAAATAGATTTGTGAGAGAAGGGGCTGATTTCTTGAAGTTTAGATGAGAGATAGAGAGAGAGAAGAGAGTTTGAATTTTGAAAATGAAGTGATGTTTGAATAAAGAGGAATAATGGTTTTATGGAGAAAGAAAAAAAAGAAGAGAGGTGATGGGAGGGGGTGGTGCCGGCCATGGTGGGGCCACCCCAACTCTTCTTTTTTTTTTTTTTAATATGTATTCCTTAATACTATTTGCTAAAAGCAGTGTCGGGTTTTCGGTGATTTTTGGTAAAAAAACGACTTTTTTTCAAAGGTGAATTAGAAAATTTGGAATAGTTTACTTTTATTTTTAATTAAAGTAAATATTTATATAGGGTTGATTTAAATATTGGCATATCAGGATTTTTGGGTGAACTTTGGCCGGTACGGCTTTTCGGCAGTTTTTTTTTTTGGGGACTTTTAGGTTTTTGCCTAAATTTTTCAGCAAACCTAACCTAATTTCTTTAACAACTTAAATGACTAAATTTTTACATACGGGAATGCTTATGAGTGATTTAAGAGTAAGCTAACCTGAAGGCCAAACATTGTCAGTTGTCACCATTGGTATCTATTTTACTCGTTGTTATATTCAAGTAAAAAATATACTACTGATTAAAGGGTATAATGGTCATTTTGCCTCTTCATTTAGGGATTAATGGATGAACGTTAACATGAGGGACAAATCTATAACAAACTAAATACCTAGAGGTTTATTTTATAATAATAAACTTTAGGACAATGTCGTAATCATTTGACAAACCTTAGGAATCAAAGATTCAAAAAAAAAAAAAATACCATGTGCTTATCAATAGGTTAATGAAACTATTTGATTATTTTCTTGATTAAGGTTACAATATTTTATAATTGACCATTAAAAATGTGTTGTAAAATAATAAAAATAAAAGTTATAAATATGAATTAGGTAATTGAGACTAAAAAGTATAAAGGAATGATCTATTAAAAAGAACACATATGTCATATAATTAAACACTTTTTTGGATGGAGTTAAACATTAAGTTTAACAAGTTGGATGTAAGATGAAATTAGAAATGAAAATAAATAAAAACAGTGATGAAAAAACGTTTTTAAAGATCAGAGACAAAAAGGTAGTATAAGTATCAAACCATAGGGACAAGAATATTTAGTCTACTGTTTTATTAACTTTTAGAGTAAATTACAATTTGGTTACAATGGAGGGCCTCGCCCTAACGGTCGTTTAAATTCTCTATTAGCTTTCCACGTAGCATCCACGTGGGGGTATTTTGTCATTTTTTTACACACTTCATTTAATTGTTTTGTCGGAACGATTAAATTCATATGGTATTGATTCTGAATTAATCATAGTCAAGTGATTTGATTATGCAGCGGAAGACAAAATAGGAGTTGATGAATAGATTGAAAAAATAACGCACAGTTCACCAAGAACACTTACTGGTTATAAACAAGAAGATGTTGCTCAATACTTTCCAATCAATTCAATTGAAATGGAATAATGCATACAGGAAGCAAACATCTCAATTACACACAGTTAAGCACTATCACACTGTGAATCACTTTAAAAGATGAAGTACACGAGCTATTTATACATTACAAAATAGGTTCCTAACAGACTCCTTAGATGGATGTCAAGTGGCTTGATCCAGTCATCAAAAGAAAGTCGGTGAAAGGAATATCACGTGATATGTGCGTGTGCATAACCGGTTTTTCTCGAAGTAGTTGATCTTCAAGAGGTCATTATTGCAGAACCTTTGTCGAGCTTCACAGAGGGTTTTGTCCATTCTTTATGTTTTCTTTACTTGTAGCTCTGATGAATTCTATGTCGTCTTATGTAGTCTTATTCGTCAAACTTCACATTCGTCAGTGATACAATCTTCTTTTATCTGTAATTATATAAAAAATTCTTCTAGAGCCAAAACAAATTTGATTTCGAAAAACATAGCTGCTTTCAATTAATCAATTCAACCGAAAAATTGCGGTAGAAAAAACAAACTGTTTTCTTCTATGTGATTTTCGAAAAACATAGATAAACAAAAAGAATTAATTTTTTTTTAAAAAAAGATTTATATATAATAAAAAATTAAGATATAAAAACTATAACCATGTGGCTCTGATACCACTGTTACCATTTTTGTTGTATCAAACTGACACAAAACAAATGTGAATTACTAACGTAACTACGAATGAGAAACACTTAACCCAAAAACCGAAAAATCAAAACTTGACCCAAGGGGTTATCGAAATCCATGTTTAGACAACAAAACCTAGCTGGTTTGGAATAGGGAAGCAATTAATGATAAAAACCTGAAAATCACGGATTCATGTTTTATCTTATTTCAATATCATTATAGTTAGTTTAGATTGTTTACTCGGATGTGGCAAGATAGTCACGCTGTTATGAAGGCCAAACGAAAACCTTGTAGCCAGTTAAGACCCGATGATTCACGAACGCCATTGTACACGAAGCAAACTGATCGATCAATCACAAAACCAAAACCGGTTTCGGTGATGATGGTCGGATTGATCTGAAGAGAAGAGAGAGAGATAAGGAGAGAGAATTTTTGGTGAATAACGAATTAATGGAATAAATACTAATTGGTTAATCTGATTATCTATTTATTTGGTTAAAACTTACTTATATTAGATAATACCATAAATCAATTATATTTATATCTTTGGAAACAAAACTTATTTACTGTAATGATATATTGCATTTGATATTTTTCTTGTATAATATAAATCGAAATTATATATACACATATCAATTTTTCAATTAAATAAAATATTTCCAAGATAAATATTTTAACTGATAAATTAATTCTTTTATATACTTATTTAACTAATAAAATATATAAATATTAATTATTCGTTTTAACAATAAACCTCTTACTTTGGAGTTTCTACAGTAAAACCGAATGATTTATAATTTACTATTATAATCCAAACTTCCGAAAATGGGGTCATTTACTATTCGAATTACAAGTCCTACAGTGTGACCTCGAGTGTTATATGATGGATGTGCGATCACTAGTTTGCGTATTCTACACATAATTACTAACATGGTATACTTCTCAATCATTAACATAGAAGAACGAAAAAGGAATCTCATAGAACATACAAAAGATTCTAAAAGCACCTCTCTTGCTTTAGTCTCTGATTCGTACTTCTACTCGAGTTCATCAGTGATATCACTAAGTTAGATCCTTCTAACTCTGAAAGGATCTATGATAGTGACTCGAATTAAAATGTTCCACTTCCCCTTCAGATCGAATTCTTTTAAAAGGTTTGCTCGTAAAAGAATTTCGAAAGAAAAAAACTCTTTCTATCTCTACGAGCCAAAAACAAATTTGTTGATAAGGCTACCTCTATGTGCTATAACTGTCAGGCAAAGGACATTTTGCAACTGACATGCAAATACATGAAGAATCAGTTTTTCCCTTTACTTCTACTACTTCTTCTCTAAAACCCAAAAATTACCAAGGCTGAACGAAAAATACAAGAGATAAATTCTCAGCGTGAAGGGGGAGGGATAGAGTCTGGTAGTGAAACCATGGACTGGGTGATGACCTCTTTGCTGAGTCATTTGACGAAAAAAATACTGAAAACTTGTAACGTCCCGTTTCTTTATCTATTATTAATATTATTATTATTATTATTAATGTTATCATTGGGTTAGGGTTAGGAGTGTTTTCTTGTGGGTTAGAAGAGGGAGGAAAGGCCGTATCCTAGTGTTTTAAAAACTAGTGTGATACCCTAGCCTCCACGGTATCAGTTGTAGTTTCGATAGAGAAAGCGAGAGAGAGGGAGTCGGCGTGAGTGAGAGGTCGATCATCGAGAGGGTCGCCGGAGTTAGTTCTCGCGCTTGTTCTCCTCGTAAGGTAAATATAGGATCTTCCTCTCGTTTTTGGTTGTGTGGTGTAAGGATATGGTCGCATCGGTCGCGGCGGCCGTCGGTCTTGGCCGGAGGTAACCTGCCTCTTCCTGTCGAATCTCTCAAGCGGCGATGGCGGTAGTGGTGGCGGTTTCGTTCCAGCAGCGGTGGCGCGGAGCGCTGCTGCGGTTGGTTGTCGGTGTCCGAGGGTGTGGTGGTAACGCCATCGCCACCATAGCGTTTGTTTGATCAGCGCCGGCGGTGGGGAAACCTCGCCGCTGTGATGGTTATTTCGATCCCGGCGGCGGTGGTTGTGGAGAACCACCGGCCCGCCGCCGTTTGCTGTGGTACACAGTGGTGATTAAAACCACCGTCGTGTGGCGGCAGGGAATGCGGGGATAAACCGCGGCTGTCTCTAGTGGTTTTTGATCGGAGCGGAGGTGGACGGAAACGCCCGGCTGTGCCGCCGTGTGATCGGCCGGTGGCTGTGGTGGTCCGCCTCGCCTCGGACCGCGAAGGGTTGGCCGGCCGGCGGATGGTTGTGGACGTTTCCATTGGCCGATTGTAGCGAGTGTAATTGTTGGTCCGGTTCGGTAATGTCACCACACACACACACCCCCCCCCCCACCTGATGGCGGGGTCGGGTGATGTGCGGTGGTTTTGGTCGCGGTGGTGGTGGTGGTTAACACCGCTGCGGTGCCTTGTGTTTTGGGTAATCGCCGGCGAAGGTGGCGGGGGTCCCGTGCGGCCGTCACCGTTGTTGATTAGTAGAGTTGCATTGGGGCGGCCGCGCGCGCAAGATCGAGATTGCGTCGCATGGGTAGTTATTTCGGTCATTAATCGACTATAACGACCGAAATAACTACCCCTTGCGACGCAATCTCGTTCTTGCGGCGCGCGGCCGCCCTGAAATCTACTAATCAAGACAACGGTGACGGTCCGCACGGGACCGCCACTTCGCCGGCGATTACCCAAAAACCCAAAGGGCCACGGCAGCGGTGGTTAAACACCACCCACCACGGCGACAATAACCACCGCACATCACCCGACCGCCGCCATCGGGGGGGGGGGGGGGGGTGTGTGTGTGTGTGTGTCATTACCGAAACGGGACAACAATTACACTCGGCTTCAACGGCGGCATGGAGTCGTCCACAACCACCGCCGGCGGGCAACCCTTCGCGGTCGAGGCGAGGCGGACCCCACAGCCACGGTTCAAGCCGATCACCCGGCTGGCAGCAGCCGTGGGTACGCACCACTCCGCTCGATCAAAACACTGGAGGACAGCCCAGCGGTTATCCCCGAATTTCCGCCGCTCACGACGGTGTTTTATACCAGTACCACAGCAACGCGGCGCCGTGGGTTCGCATACCACCGCCGGCCTGGATCGAAATAACCATCACAGCGGCGGCGTGGTTCCCACCGCCGTGCGTGATCAAAAACGGCAATGTGGCGATGGCGTTACCAACCACCACCCCAGGACACCGAAACCAACGCAGGGAGCAGCAAGCGCTCGCGGCCACCGCTGCTGGAGACGAAACGTCATCCATACGGCCTCGCCGAGCGTGGAGATTCGACAGGAGACGGCAGGTTAACGCCGGCCAAGACCGACGGCCGCCGCCGACGATGGAATCATATCCATACACTCGACACTCAAAAAAACGATGAGAAACGATCATTTGTACCTTACGAGGAGACAACGCTGAGAATTAACTCCGGCGGACCCTCTCGATGATTCGACCTCTTCTCTCGACGCAGACCTCCTCTTCTTCGCCTTTCTCTATCGTAAACTACAATACTGATACCGTGGTGAGGATAGGTACTCACTTGGTTTTTTAAAAACAATAGGATAACGGGCTTTCCTCCTCTTCTTAACCACAAGAAAACACTCCTTACCCTACCCTAATGATAAACATTTTATAATAATAATTATATTAATAATAATAGTAAGAACGGGAGTTACTAGTTTCGAGTATTTTTTCGTCATATTGTCTCAGCAGAAGAGTCATTCATCCAGTCATGGTCTTCAGATTCAGACCTCCTTACCTTCACGCTGAAGGATTTAATCTTCTTGTATTTTTCGTTCCAAGCCGTTTGGTAATTTTGGGTTTTTAGAAGAAGAAGTAGTAGAAGTAGAAGGGGGGGGAAAACCTGATTCTTCTTGTATTTGCAGTCAGGTGCAAATGTCCTTTGCCCTGGACTGTTATTGCACATAGAGGTAGCCTTATCAACAAATGTTGGTTTTGGCTCGTTAGAGATAGAAAGATGTTTTTTTCTTTCGGAAAATTTCCTTTACGAGCAAAACCGTTTAAAAGAATTAGTCAGAAGGGGAAGTGAATCATTAATTCGGAGTCACTATCAGAGATCATTTTTCAGAGTTAGAAGGATCTAATTAGTGATTGTTCACTGATTGAGACTCGAGTTGAAGGGATGAATAGAGACGCTAAAGCAAGAGAGGTGCTTTTAGAATCTTTTGTATGTTCTATGTGATCTCGTCTGTTTCGGTTTTTCTATTGTAATGATTTGAGAAGTATACAATGTAGTACTTAAGTGTAGAAGTACGCAAAATTAGTGTTCGCACATCAACATTATATGACACTCGAGGGTCACACTTGTGAGGCTTGTTATTCGAATAGTAAATGTCACCATTTCGGTGTGTTTGGATTTATATAGTAAATTATATAATTTTTCAGTTCGGTGTTTTCTGTAGAAACTCCAAAGTAAGAGGTTTTTGTTAACGAATAATTAATAGGTTATATATTTTATTAGTTTTAAATAAGTATATAAAAGAATTAATTTATTCAGTTAAATATTGAAGCTTGGAAATATTTATTTAATTGAAAAAATTGATATGTGGATATATATATTTTCGGATTTTAAGATTCTAGTAAATTATCAAATTCAATATTTGCATTAAGTAAATAAGTTTGTTGCAAAAGATATTATATAATTGATTTTTTGTATTATCTATTATATGGTAAGTTTTACATTTATATATAGATAATCAGGATAAACAATTTTATTTATTCCATTTATTAGTTATTCACCAAAAATTTCTATCCTTTTTCTCTCTCTCTTTCTCTTTGATCAATGCCGACATCCTCACCGAAAAACGGGTTTTGGTTTTGTGATTGATCGATCAGTTTGCTTCGTGTACAATTTCGTCTCGTGATCATCGGGGGGTTATACTGGCTACTAAGGTTTTCGTTTGGCTTATATCAGGGGACTCTTCTTGCACATCCGAGGGTAAACAATTTAACTATATATAATGTATTGAAATAAGATAAACCATGATTCCGTGATTTTCAGGTTTTTTATCAGTTAATTGCTTTCCGCTATTCAACAGCTAGGTTGTTTGTCTAAAACCATCGGATTTCGATAACCCCTTGGTGTCAAGTTTGAATTTTTGGGTGTTAAGTGTTCTCATTATCTCGTTACGGTTGTGATTCACAGTTCGTTTTTGTGTCTGTTTGGATCGAAACAAAAATTGCAACAGTGGTATCAGAGCACTCTGTGTATAGTTTTAATCTTATATTTTTTTTTATATATAAGATCTGTTTAAAAATTATTAGTTTTGTTCTATCTATGTTTTTTCGAAAATCACATGAGGAAGGAAAACTGTTTGTTTTTCTTACGGTCAGGATTTTTCGGTTGAATTGATTAATTGAAAATGGCAGCTAGTTTTTGGAATCCCCAAATTTGTTTTTGGCTATAGAAGTATGTTTTTATATAAGTACAGATATAAAAGAAGGATGGTATCATGACAGAGGTGAAGTGACGGAAGACTTAAGACTGTCATAGAAGTCATCAGAGCATAAGAAAGCATGACATAAAGACTGACAAAATCTGTGAGGCGTCGACAAAGGTTTGCAATTATGACCTCGGTGAAGATCAACTATTTGAGAAAGTGTTATTTGCACAGCACATACACGTGTATATTCCTTTCACGACTTCTTTTGATGACTGGGATCTAAGCACGTGTCTCATCTTACGGAGTCTGTTAGGAACTTTTTTTGCTAATGTATTTAAATAGTCGTGTATTTCTTCTGTTTTAAGTGAGTTCCCACAAGTGTGGATAGTGCTTAAATGTGTGTAATTGAGTGCGGTAGTGTTTGCTTTCTGTATGCATTATTCCATTTCAATGAAATGATTGAAGTTTTGGAGCATTCATTTAATTGTTTTAATCCAGTAAGTGTTCTTTGGTGAACTGTGCGTTTTTTTTTCATCGAGTTCATACTCTATTTTGTTTCCGCTTGATAATCAAATTCTTGGGACTATGGAAATAAGATCCATCAATACAATAGAATTTATCGTTCTACAAAAACAATTAAATGAAGTGTGAAAATGAAAGATTTACCCTCAAGTGGATTGCACGTGAGAAGGTTAATAGAGGAATTTAAAGGACCGGTAGGGCGGGGCACTCCATGGTAACCAATTTGTAATTTACTCTAAAATGTTAATAAACAGTGACTAAATATTTTGGTCCCTATGGTGTGATATTTTATACTTTTTGTCTCTGATCTTTAAAAACATTTTTTCATCAATGTTTTATTTATTTTTCATTCTATTTCATCCATTCATCCAAATTGGTTAAACTTAATGGTTTATATCCCAAAATGTGGTTGATGAAATTACCATATTGTGTTCTTTTAATAGATCATTCCTTTTTAATTTTTTATTCTCAATTTACATAATTCATATTTATTACTTTTAGTTTTTTTATTTATTTTATCAACAATTTTTTTAATGGTCAATTATAAAATATTGTAAACTTTAATCAGGAAAAATAATCAAATAGTTTCATTAAACTATTGATAAGCACATGGTATTTTTTTTTTTTTTTGAAAGCTTTGATTTAATGGTTTGTCAAATGTTACGACATTGGTCATCTTTAAAGTTTTATTATTATAATAAACTCTAGGTATGTACGTTTGTAATAGATTTGTTCCTCATGTTAACGGTCATCCATTAATCCTTTTTATATTGAAGGGCATAATCGGACCATTATACCCTTTTAAATCCATTAGTGTATTTTTTACTTGAATATAACAAAACGAGGGAAAAATAGATACCAAGTGTGTGACAACTGACAATTTTTGGACTTAGGTTAGCTACTCGTTTAATCACTCAGTAGCATTTCAGTAGGTAAAATTTTAGTCATTTAAGTTGTTAAAAGATTTAGGTTAGTTTGCGTGGAAAAATTGTAGGCAAAAACCTAAAAGTCCCGAAAAACTGCCGAAAAGCCGTTACGGCCCAAACGTCACCCGAAAATCCTGATAATGCCAAAATTTAGTCAACCTTATATAAAATATGTTACTTTATTAAAAATAAAAGTAAAACTATTCCTCAATTTCTAAATTCAACCTTTGAATAAAAGTCGGTTTTTACCAAAAATCACGCAAAAACCCGAACTGGTATTTGAGCAATTAGTATTAGGATTTCATGATTAATAATAAAAAAACGAAATGAGTAGTGGTTGGGTGGGGCTATACTACGCATAATTAAAAAATACCCCACCCATGGCGGCCACCACCCCGTCCCCTCTCACCTCTCTTCTTTTTTTTCTTTTCTCCTTAAAACCATTATTCTCTTTATCATCTTCATCTTTCATTTTTCCAAAATTCAAACTCTCTTCTCTCTCACTATTTCTCTCTAAACCCTTCAAGAAATCAGCACTCTTTATCACAATTGATTTTTTTTAGAAGATGAATCAGGTTTTCAAAAGCTTTAATAGTTTCATCATCTTGGGTAAGAGTCTATGTGTGTTTTAACATGAATTTCTAGCACTTTTGTTGCTCGTTTCTTGCATTTTTTTCTTGATGTTTAAACTCTTTTTGGTTGGAATGATGTTCTTGATGTTTTGGAGATGAGAATGACTTTGGAGTGTATAAAAACTCCATTTAGATGGTGAAATTCTATGAACCTCCCTTATAAAACACAAGTAAAGGTGAAAAACAGGTGATCCTTCCCAAAAAAAAAAAATAACAAAGGATAAAAGGGGAAACCCCCAAATTTTAGGGCATTTTAGTTATCTATAGAGTGAGATTTTGGTATCTTTGCATGCATGTATTCTATTGATATTGGAGTATATTCTTTTAATTTCATGTTATCTGAGCGGATTTTAGTATATCATCAAATAAACCCCCCAATTTTAAGATTCCATGTATTTATGGTGAAAATGTTGAGTTTTGATCTGGGATATTGCTGACAGAATTGTTGCATGTTGTTTGTACGACCCAAAAAGGGTGTTTCTGGATTATTCTCTTCTGGAAATTTTATGGTACAATATTTTATGAGTTAGGATTCAAACCCCACGGAATCACTCAAAAATTCCCATGTTTTGGCCCTCAATCCATGTTGAAACCTTTTTGTTGTTCATCAGCTTCTAGTCAGAAATTTGTATACCTTCATGATGCATATTTCTTGATACATAACTAAAATGATGATTCTTGGTTCTAAGTTCAAGTTCAGTGAGATGGTTTTCTAAAGAAATCTGGAATCACATGATTGTGGAGTTTTGAATGTGCAACAATGAAATGAAATTCGGAGTGCAATTGCCAATGATGCAGAGTCACATGCTTGGTTCATGAGGTCATATCTCATTCAAAAAATCATCCAAATCATGTGAAAACAAGTTTCATTTGTTAGATTTTTGATTACTTTTAAATCCTTTTGAAATTAAAATTTTGGAATAGTAATGAGGACTCTATGACAAAAACCACAGACTTGTCTTTTCAAGTTATGCATGCACACTGATTTATTTCAATAATTTTTAAATAATGTTAAAATTCTCGCCTAAAATCTTGGAAATTTGGTAGGATTGTTGTTATATACCTCCTAATATCAGTGGATAAATTTTGGTAGCTTAGCGTCTTTTAGAACTAAGCTTATTGATAATCATTTCTGGCATTATAGTGAATCTGCCTGAAATCTGACTTCGTTTTAAAGTTTGAATTGGAATTTCAAGGATTCCATATGTTTGGTTATTGTTTATAAAGTAACTAAAAGCTATTTTTACTATGTTGATCTTAATAAATTTGTGTTAAGGCCATTTAATGGATTTCGGTGATGATTGATAGATACGGACTGTTTGAAATAAGACTTACAATCAAATACGTATTTTATAGGGCTTAAGTAGATTGGCAGTCGGGATTATTCACGCTCTACGATTGTATATAAACGCAATTATCAAGGGAGTATTCACAGCCCCACTTTTTACGTTTTTTTTAGTGTTTTGGGGGTGAAAAGCATGTTTACAAATTTGAATGTGAATATTGTGAAAATGTATCGAAATGACAATGTGTTTGTTCGAGCTAAATTGATATGTTATGAGATCATGATATATTGAGTAAACGTCCTTGTTGAATACACTACTATTAACTCGTTTCGAGCCAAATGGTCTATTGTGGTTAGCGCTATGTGTTAGAGTGGTCCCAACCTTTGTTTATGACGAGTTATAGGGTGCACGTATTATGTGGTACTTCACATTGTGGGATTTAGTCCACCGATGAGGTAGTGCAGCGTTCTACACATGTGGGGGTTTAGTCCCACGTGAGGTAGTTCGGAAATCGCTCTTACACATTGGTTGCTACACCTTGAGGTAGATCCTTGGCAAATTGCGTTTTTGGTTTAGTAGTGGCTCAAAGAATAAATATCATGTGATTTAACTTAACCCTGGAAAATTTATCACATTTGATTACTAAGCTAGAAATGGACGTGAGCAAAAACGTTTCACTAATGTTCAGGCTAGTATCGGTAGTGATAACAAAAAGGTTCACTTAACTGGTTTATGAAAAATTGAGGTGAATAAAAAGGTTCACTAAAAATTGTTGCATTTAAATTTGTTTTGTGCATATGAAAAACCTGTGAATTGGCTCACTATATCGTAGTTGACGTGGGTTTTAACATGCTTTTCAGGAATCAGATTGGTAAATGAAAAATGTTAGTTTGCGCGTTTGTTGGCATCATTAAAGACATTATTTATTTTGTTATGTCTGTAATTTCATAATTTTCGTTGAGTGTGTAGATACATTTTAAATTTTAAAACTTTTGGAATATTTTTGTGTGATATGAATGATGTTTATTTATCTCCTTTCGCATCGAATTCTTAGCTGTCAACCTTCGCGTTTTCCGCTTTAGAGGGGTGTGTACTCCAATTGCATCTTTAGGTTTCTTTTTATTGTAAGACATTATAGGTGGAACACCCAACACAATATATGGAGTCGCGTATATATTTTGTATGACAATTATATGTAAAACTTATGTTTCATAATAAAATATCTTACTACTTATGAAAAAAATCTATCACCTTTATAACAAGAGAAAATTCAATACCGGCACAAAGTTGGCTATATTTTTTTTTTTTTTTTGTGAAGAACAAAGTAGTATATTAAAAACGAGTTTGTAACATATGTCAAAGGAGAAAGGTTATTTTTTTTTTCAAGCCCTCCAAAATTGTCAAAAAAAATCCACCGTATTAGAATTATTTTCTTAGGGCGGTAGTGAACTATTTTACTTCCTGCCTTCCTATTTTTAAAGCATTATTTAGTAAAGCTTTTATAAAATTGATAAAAATGCGTTCCTTTTTTGTATTTTTTTTATTGTCTTCTTTTTGTTAACTGTAACAAAAATTAACATAAAATGTCCATATTAATAATTTTGTTGAATGTTGAATTTTTAGAAAAGATTCAAATTAGAAATTTAACCGGAAACCAATATTTAAATAAAACTAGGTTAAATCGAAAGTGTTTTAATAAACTTGATTTATAGTAAAACCAACTATATAATAAAACAGCTTTGATTTACAAGTAAAGTTTGTGAATTGATTACTCACTTGAAAGTTTATAATTTATATTAAACAGTGTGAACACACAAATCCAGGTCTTATAAACGATCACATCCTCGCGATGTAATCGTTAAAGATCGTTTAAAAGAAGAAGTAGAAATCAGACTGTTCCTCTTAGTGAACGGTAATTAAAATAACTGTGCAAAAAATTAAAAACAACCTGTTTGCAAAACGAAGATGAAGAATGTAAAAACTGACAGGAAACCAATTCTCCGTCCTTAAAGGGTTTCGGACTCCTCTGCGATGTGTGAGGACTTCAAGTCGAACAGGCCCAGGATTTGATAGCTAGCATGTGTTGTTCCAGATTCATGTTCTAATCAAACATGCTCAACAATAGAGAAGGATTCAGGAAGCCATGTATCATTAATTTCTTGGATCAAAGTTTACACACACTAACACACAAAGATACACACACATTAAGAACAATAACTATCTCAATCTCTCTCACTTTCACAATGATACGGTATGCATGTTCTCACTTTCAATTGTACTGACATTGGGTTTTTAATTGGGAGTGAGCATCGGAACCGGGGTACCGCATTTTGTAACCGGAAACCGCTATGGAACCGCCGGTTCGGTACCGGAACCGATGTGAGTGGTTCCGGTTCCGGTTCCTAAAATACTGAACCGGTCGCGGGACGGTTCCGGTTCCGGTTCGATTTTTGTGGAACCGCTAACGGCGGGTACCGGCGGGAAACGGTTAGTCTATATAATATGTGAAATATTTATATATTAATAAAGGTTAGACTATTATGTTAATAGACTAAACTTAAATTATTATTTACCTTTATCATTAGCATAAACTTACGACAACATTTTCACTCGACTTATATATATATTATCATTATATTATTTCGATATTTTTATATCGTATTTAACATGTCAAGTTGTGTTTTTTGTTATTTTCATTTTTAAAAATTTGTCGTTTAATTATTTATATAGTTTTTATCGGATAATTTTTCAAAATCGTTTTAATATTTATTTTCGTTACGTTATGACTATGTAATAACTAATTATTCTTTTTTATATAGATAAATATTAAAACAACATTTAAAAAATTAGGACACCGGGTTACCCGGTTTTGGAACCGGAACCGGCGGGGGTTCTGGCAACGGTTTCCCAAAATTTGAAGAAAAACCGGTGCAAGGTTCCTGGTTCCGGTTCCTTCATCTAGGAAACGCCCGGTTCAGGTTCGGTGTCGGTTCCGGTTCGGGTTTCCATGAAATTTTGGCGGGTACCCGGTTTTGGCTCCCCCTAGTCTTTATACCCAACTATAAAACAAACCTTACACTATAGAAAATTTACCACTTTTACCC